>OZ022491.1:10360850-10633223 GCA_963989405.1 Trypoxylon attenuatum
TCTTGCGATAGTTCAACGTGTTTGCAACTCTGTATTAGTTAATTAGTGAAGTGCAACGATTGTTCAACGCGAGTGCGTGGATTTACGACCCACCGCTCAACAAGGGTACTGTACAACTCTGTATTTTGCGTCTCGCCACGTGGCTTTACGACCCACGTGAGCCCTCTTTGTGATTAAACTGGACTCAACTCTGTGCTACTCTTCAACTCTGTGCTTTCATTTCTCCGCTAATGAGCCCTCGATGATCTTCGCTATTATTAAACTCAGTGCATCGCTCTAACTCTAGTCAAATCTCAAACAGATATTTCGGGTCAAATTGGAGGAAATTAAATGATCTGGTAGACCATTACAATGAAGTTGCGGAAACAATTTGTTGCATTCCGTGCACCGGCTAAAAATCGAGCAAAAATTTTCAAAATTTTGTTGTCGTTGGTTTTTTGATTATTACTCAAGAACCGTTAACGCTAAAAAAATTCCTATCCCAGTTCCAAAAAGTAGAATCTTCAAGCTTTAAATTGCTTTTCTTGAAACCTCGATAAGATCAGTTATCGCTGAAATACAGCCTTTCAAATCTCAGCGAAAAATTTGGGCATTTTTCTTGTTCCCTTAATTTTTGTGATGTAGCAACGCGAAGCCCGAGACGCGCCGCATAGCAACCGCAATATCGATTATCGACGCAACGGTGGGAAAAACATAGTAACGGTTAAGTATAAAAGGTCGTGCGAGGACCGATTCCAGGGAGTTCAGCCGGACTCTCCAGGAGAGGTCGAGGATACCAAACCACGGCCGCCTGGAGGAGTCAGGGAGAGGACGAAGCTTCAGCTTCGGCCGTCCGCCGGCAACCGGAGTGGACAGGAGTTTTGTACCTGAGGCACCTCTTGGTAAGGAGAGAACGGCAATGGTGCCGGTCCTCCTCGCAGAGGAGAGAACGGCTAGGAAAGCCGGTCCTCCTCAGAGTGGAGAGTACGGCTAGTAAAGCCGGACCCCCAAAGAGGATGGTACAGGACAAACTGCCTGGACGCCGGGGATAGGAGAGATCGGCTACTACGGCCGGTCTCAAACCTTTTTATAAACTCTGTTCGCTACAGTGAGAAGTTTATAACCATTAAAATAGGAGCAAAGATTATGCTTCGGAAAAATATTGACATCACACTGGGACTCGTCAACGGAACCATCGCTGTAATTGCAGGCATCTCACGCGATATTGATAGTAAAGATCTGAATAGATTGACTATCACCCTACCAAGTGGAAAACAGCAAGAACCTGAAAGTGTTAGCGTTAAATTTCAAATAATGGATGAAGCGTACGTTATCGTACGAGATGAGGACGGTAACTGCGATAAGAATCTATCAAGTTCGATGAGTGTTAGGAAATTTGTGGGTGAACCGATTTCTTTGAATGCACTACAGGATGCTGCACATTTCCTTATGGTAATGTATACAAAAATGTAGACCTTGGGAAATTTGATGGAACATGACCTCTCTATAACTGTCCGCTGTAGAAAGTGTAATTACACAAGGATTCATGTCCAGGCAAATATTATAGCCACACTAACGATTCCGACGTATTCGGCTAAAAGTATAGATTTGGAATGAACAATTTCCTTAAGCCATTTTCAACAATCCAACATTAGGTAATGCGTGTACCCTAAGCTTTTATTTTGGACGTTTCGACCACGGTTTTGTGGCCCTCTTCAGAAAAACATTGTACGTAAATGCACCTTCTAAATTGGTAAGGAACACATAAAAGGTCCATAAGTATATGGCATCAAGGTGTTGAGATTTCAAAACTGGAAGTAAATCTTAACATAAAGGAACTGAGGTAAGCATGAGGATACTTACAATATCAACACAATCGCAAAATCATATCCAACTATGAAAATACAAGACGTATTGACGTAACTTCCTAATTCGCCAGCGACGGAATGTGTTAAATTAAACCTAAATACAAAAATGTATACATGCAGTGGGGGAACCTCTGATCTAAGCTGGAGAACAATCTAAGCGAGAACCTCCAAATATATGATAATAATAACGAACTTACAACTCGAGACGTGTTTAAACTTCTCAGATCCAAATATACGTATAGTGGCCAAGATTTACAAATTTTACCGTTACACCACTTAGGGCATAACTGACACGTATAGATTGTATTAGACTAACGAAAAAATGGATGTATCCACAACTGTAAGAAACCGAAATTAAAGTTTCCAGTAAAATCCACTATGAACCTCAGAAGGGTAGATATGTTATACTTACAAAAGCAGTTAGATTTTGTCTCGCGTTGATTATTGGTAACCAATGCAATAAAATTATAATGTAAACCAAAAAAGACATCTTGAGTCAGGTATAACAGAAACAAATTGTTATCACACACTGTACAAAAAATTCATGGCGCCCTAGTCGCACATTAATGGGACTATGGAGCTCTGTACCAAGACTAAGAAGCCAGTAAACATACGTCAATTAGTGGAAATCCGATTGATTTATGGAAGTTTCTGGAAAGGTAACCTAAGTGAGCACGTGCGTTAACTAGCGCACGACGACACTCATGTAAAATCATTATCAAATAATGTGGGTAGAGTTCGTAGAACCTTCCAGAAAGATTTTTCAAAAAGGCTGGCGGATGTTGGTTACAATGCCCCAAGAATAGCGAGCACAATTATTAAACAAGTTATCCAAGGAGCTCCAAGCCCTGTGCAGACTAAGGCTACATTTCACTGACTGGAGATCTACGGTATGGCGGCGGAGGTATTTGCGAAGATGGCGCATGCAAGCGATCGAAATCGATACATAGCTGAAAGGCACCGCGTAATTTAAACGGAACGAGAAGGTGATGGCTTGAATTATATGAGTGGCGTTGATTGAAATACAGCAATTTGTAGGCAGAATTTAAATTATCAAGGTCAGTTCTGTTATTGATCAAATTCTCATTAAGATTGATATACAACATCTCTAGGCACAGTCTCTTGATTTTGGGGCACAATTTTAATCTTGTCAGTATAAAAATTTTGGCTTTTGAAGACGATTTATTTAAGACACTGTTGTACATCAAACTTAGGAGAATTCGATCAATAACAGAACTGACCTTGATAATTTAAATTCTGCCTACAACTTGCTGTATTGCTATTACTCTTGTCTTTGCAATGTTAACCTTTTGGGTACGAGGAGCCACTATAGTGGCTTTCGCGTATGTTATCTCTCTGAACGAGGAGCCACTATAGCGGCTTTCGCGGATGTCATCTTTGAACGACACGGTGCTGTAGGGGATCATCAATTACTTCATTTGAATCTACTCGTGCACAGAACGGCATTGCCCGTCCCACTTTGCAGTGTTGTATCGTTGTTACATCATTCACGTCATACACTGCCGTCCAGAGAAATAGCCACGCGCAGAATCCTGCCGCATCTAAAAGGTTGAAACTCTATGAACAAATTAATGTTTCAAATTTTTATAAACAATTTCTGAAAGCCCATGCCCAGGCGACAAATTCGCATAATTGTTATAAACAATTTGTTTATGCATCGTGGAGATAATAGACTTTAAATATAGCTAAAATTTTAAGAAACGTCATCTCCGTCTCCGCCTCCATCTTCTCCGTTTCCTGTGTCACGCTGGCCACGTGTTCGCGAAACTCTCCCTTGTCCTCTGCCCGTTGTCCATTTTTCCAACTTTTCCACCCCCTTCGTTCATCCTCCCCCTCTTCACCCTTCTTCTCTCTATCAGCTAAGTCCGCCGCTTCCTCAACCTCCGCAGTTGCCTCTATCACCTCCTTCTCTCCCTACTCGCCCATCGCTATCGCCTTCTCCTCTCCCCTCCACCCCTACTTCTTCTCACCCTGCTCGGCTTCCTCTTTCGTCCTGCCCATTCTCCTCCCCCACCTGAACCATCTCCTCTCCTCCTTTGGCGTGGGCTCCACCTCTACCTCCGCCTCCTCCTCCTCCTCCTCCTTTCCTCTAGTATCACCTCCACCTTCACCGCACTTTCGCCTCCTCCTGTTCGGTCGCCTCCGCCCCTTCCTCCACCTCCATCACCTTCTGCACTTCCATCCTTGACAGTCTCCTCCTTTCCTTCACTTTCACCCCCACCTCCACATTCATCTCTACCTTGACCATCGCCTCCACCCCCACCTCCGCCGCCACATCTTTCCCTCCTCCTGCCCGGCATTCACGTGCACCTCCGCCTCCACCTCCGCCACTTCAGCTTCTCTTCCTGCTAGGCCTCCTCCACCACCTCTACCGTCCCATTGACCTTTTATCCCTCCACCTTCTCCTCGCCGCACCACGCTCCAGGGACCGGCCTTTCGGCCTTTTCCTTCTGGTTCGTGGTGCCCCGGACCCTCTGCCCCGGGGGCGACTCGCCTCTTAACCCCCCTTTCCGACCTGGCCCCTTCTGGGCTTCGCTGCTCCGTTGTGCAGGTCCCTTGCGGGACCTCCCCATGAGCCTGGTCGGTCACGTGTCTGCCGCGTCCCCCTCGCGCCTATCGTCAGCTTCGCGTCTCGTCTCGTCACGTCGCGTCTGGCCTCGCTTCGTTTCGCGGCCTCTCGCCCCGTCCTGCCTAGCTGCGTTCCGATCCCCCGACGGTGGGGGCTCCGGCTCACGCCAGTTCCGGTTCGCGTTGGGTGGTCGTTGTTGGCCCTCGCCCCTGCCTACACCTCGTGCCGCTACTTGGTCGCCCTTTGAAGTCGGTTATCGATGACTTTCCGAGCCTGTCCCCGAATTTCGTTCCTGGCCGGGCAGGATCGCGCGGCCTTTGGGGTTTCTCATAAGTCCATGCCTTTGAGAATGACCTACGGTGGACTTGGTCTCTATACCTCCCTAAGGGTTCCTACCTGTCTCCCGTGAAACCCGGCAAATTACTTTCCCTGCTACCGCTTCCGGAAGGGTGACACTTGCCCTTCTCTCGTTTCGCATACGCATTGCGGGCTACTTGCGCCATCTCGCCGTCGTTGCTGCTTTTATTTCCCCGACCGTCCCTGAATTTCCTTCCCGGTCCCGGTTTCGCCTTGGTTTTGCCACTGCGCCCCTTCCTTGTTAGCCGAAATTTCTTTTACTTGCTTGCCTACCCCGTTTTCGCGCGGTGTATTGCGGTCTTGCCCTGTTTCTACCCCTGGAGCCCCCCCCGCTTGGGCCACCGCCCATTATGTAGCCGAAAGGCCAGGGGTTTCGCCGGGGCCCTTTTCCGCCGGTCGGGAAGGAAGAAGGTCACTATGACGGCCCCCTACCCCTCTCGTGAATACCCCGCCGGTCGGGTTACGCTCACATTGACCTGAACCTCCTTGTTTTGTATTTTATTCATTGAAAAACATTCATGATAATAACTTGTTAATTTATGTAGGTTTGAAGTTATTGTACTACATATTATTAAGGGTGTTTATTTTACGTTAATCTAACAAGGAAGTCGTCTTGTTGACAACGCGCCGGCTTTAAAGGGAGCGGCAATACAGGTAATTACGGAAACGTGATTATTCCCAACCCAAACAGCTTTATTTTATTCGATTTACTAATTGGATTAGTACAGAAAGAAGTTGGACAACACAAACATGTAAATTGGCGGTCCCTGGGTCTCAGTGCGGCTCGCTCCTGTAACAAAAACGTGCGTTCGTTTTTGTTGTGTGTTGGCTAGGCGCCTGAACTCTTCAACGTTACTTCTAAGCAGGCTTCGTTTTGTTAGAGATAGAATTGTCTGGTCTATTCTAATGGTTTTATGGTTGGTGCAGGAATTTCAGATTTTCGGAGACTCTACTGTGCTTTGCCAGACTCAACGTTAAGACGGAGTCGCTAGCGTGTTTAGTTGCGAAATCGAATTAATTTCTTAGATTCGCGTTGAAACGGAGACTCTCGATAGCAAGCACGCTCTGTTTACTGTTTATATTTTGGTGAACGTCGCCTACGCGTATAAAAACAGCGTCGTTCGGCGGCAATCTAAACTCTGCGGTTTCTCACGTATTTGTCGACTCGAATTACACCGAAAGTTTGTAAGACTCCTCCGGGGAGAGTGCCGTAGTCCTACTCCCTTCGTTGATTAATTAACGATTTGGCGGTACGCCAATTCCCGACCTATCGAACGAATGTACTCCAAGTGGGACGCGATTAAGGCCGGTCCACACGCAGCTTATACGCAAGACTAACGTGCTAGGAACTGCGAGACTTGATGCAGTTACTCTACCCGACAGTCGTGGAAATCGCACGAATTATTACCGTTTACCGCGCTCCTGGGTATTTCCTACTGATAGCAGAGGTGTCTACGCAAAAGGGTTTTGACTATTGCTGATTCCTACCCGTGGGTGGACTCAAGTTAAGTACTTTTTCTCGTCCGGAATCCGCGGCTTCGCTTTTGAAACGGCTAACACGTTCTCGCGAATTCATCGAAATTTGATAAAAGGTTCCTGAATTATTCAGACTCGGTGACAAATTCCGGCGTAGCGGATTTCCTGGAAGAGATTTCTACAATACGCGGCTGGTGGGTGCTCGTCGTTTTATATCCATTTGGGACCTCCTCTTCGCGGTGCTGAGAGGGGGCAACGCTTTGTACTAGCGGCTATTCGTTTTGCCAGGTCGTCGTCCTCTCGATCGTTGTCTCTTTCGCTGATCTAACGTCGCGACCTTTCCGTTTCGCGGTTATAACGTCGCGCGTCTAGCAAAGAGCCTGGCGGTAAACAACAGTTTTCCTACCTCGCTTCTCGTGTCTTTCTCTTTATTTTTGTCATTTTTAACAAAGAGATATGATTTTATTACGAGCTAAGTCCATAAGGATAGAACTAGTGTTAAGCTATTAATCTGCTGTAAAAGATTAATAATGAATTGTACCTGCGACTTGTGTCCTTAGTTAGTTAAACTAATTAATTCATTTCTGTATAGAGTTGCTCGACTCCGACGATCGCGCTCGGAGTGCAACTATTGGTTCGAGATGATTCGTATAGGAGCGGAAATGAGGGAGAGTAAGGTTGTCGACATACAATTCAATCAATTTGATTTAACACGAATTTAATTCATCCTGTACAAAGATCTTAACTTAAGTACGACTTCTTATCTCGAGTCGTGGCTTCGCTCGGGGAAGCTGTCGTCGGCGAAGCGGTTAATCTTGTTGCCTAGAACAAAAGAACAATACCGTGTGAGTAAATACGGCCAGACGGTCGAGCGACACGACGGCGAGCGCGAAGCATTATCAACTTTCAATAAATTGTGGATTGTAGAATTTATAATAAATTCCTTGATGAGTTCAATCCCAACACCTTGAATTTATTTGTTAGGTTCAGAGTCGAAATTCCTTGTATCACACAGAAGGTCGTAAGTCCTCTGCGTGCTTGATCTTTGTGTCGAGAATAATTTTCTCGAGAACAAGTAGATATTCCTGCGGACTTTGATTGTCACTTATAGCGGCAATCAACTCTGGGACTATCGCAACGCGGAATTTCGTGTATTGCAAAGTCCAAGACTGTGCAGTGACTCTGCGTAGCCTGCGTTCTCAGATTATCGCTCTATCGCGGTAATCGGGATTCTAATTGTTCCTCTTCTCAGAAGTAATAAGATTTCGGAGGCTGCCACGAAGGTAGTCCGTATCGATAACTAGCATGCAAATAATTTCGCGAAGCGAGTACTTACGAGCTGGCGGAATAATACTCCGGGGATTTAGCGCTCGAGTGATTCCTTGTGCTCAGCTCTGTGGTTGGCATGTACTGGGTGTCGTGCAGGATAATTTCTCATGGAACTTACCTATCACTCACCTTATGGTTCTCTCACGTACAATGATTGGAATTTTATCATGAAGTTCTCGACTCGTAACTCAGTCGGGCGAGACGAAGGTAATTATTTCACTTATACCGTTTCACTGGACTAGAGCGTATCACCGATATTAAACAATTTCTTCACTTTGAGTGGTGTAAACAATCCAATTTTTTGTTGCTAATGTATGTTATAAATCCACTTCATTATTTACCATGCGCCTATTTTGCAGTTGGTTTACTAATTAATATTTCATTTATAATATACAGTATAATGCACAGAATATTTCATTTATAGTATACAGGGTGATGCACAGAACTCCGAGCTTGGAGATATTTCTGTGAATTTTGGAAATAGGCGAAAACTGTTCTGAGGACAGTTGTGTCGCTCGAAGAGACTCATAGGATGGCACAACAAGGATGTTTTTTCGAAGAGGTAGTTTTTAATTATTAATGTTAACTCAATTTTTTTGGACGGGGCGACCTACTTTTTTTGATATTCTGAATGCTAAGGTCAAGCTGAATCCAACGAACTATGGCAAAAGCTGATTAGGGGTATTTCATTCCCCGGGGGTTGAGATTTTCTAATTAAAATATCTGACGAACTATAAGGTATGATTTATTACTAACAAGTACGTCATACTATGATGTTGTTCTTTGTTTTGTGTGGTTGATCCATGTAATTGTATTTTCTCGAGATACATCTAACAAATTAAAAGTTTTTCATCTCCATTTCTGTCAAGGTTAATCATTACTTTATTCATTGCTACTAAACTACGGATCTTCCTGCAAATATGAATATTATTATCACCCAACAATTATATAGTGTTGTTGTTTAGAGTTGCTCGACTCCGGAATGCGTAGCACTGATTTCGTCGGAATTGGCAATTGTTTTCTCAAACAAGCATATTCCTTAGCGAAATGGGTTTGCTGCAGGTGGCGAGCGATGCGCTCGATTGCATCCTGCAGCTCAGAAGGGTCAAGCCATGGGTTAAACTGGTTATCGGCTTGCCCTTTCAATTTGTTGTAGAAGCGAAAGCAATACGCGACAACGCGTATTAATTTGCTCCATTTCGAGAATTTGTGCAACAAATTCCAGCTTGCAGATTGTGTGGCAACGTGGGTAGTGACTGCATGTATCCCTTCTTCAGTGTGAAGGTCAGTTTTATTTACTGGCAAATCCTCTTCTGGTTTAATCAACCAGGATGGACCTTGCATCCATAGAGGGGAGGAGAGCAGAGTATCTGCCTCGACTCCACGCGAATTAAGATCCGCGGGATTAAATCAAGTGGGTATGTCTCCACTCGGCATTTGGCAACGCTGTCTGGATTTTGGAAACACGATTTGCTATTACGACCTTTCATGTAGATGGATGTTTCCTTATCCATGCCAATGTTATGGTCGAATCCGACCAGCACACAATACGATCAACTGAAATTGCCAGCGACGTTTGTATATGTAACATGAGCTCCGATAATAATACAGCACCGTTTAATTCCAAAACCGGTACACTCAATGTTTTAATCGGCGCTACTTTTGTATTGGCCATCACAAGCGAAGCGAAGGCTTCGTTTGTTTTGGTTCGGACGCGGCTGTAAACAGCCGCGCTGTACGCGACCACCGAAACGTCGCAAAGTCCTTGTAGTTCGATGGTATCGGTTTCATTACCGTAATTTAACCATCGAGGGATTCTCAATGTGATCAGCTTTGGCCAGTCGGCACAAAACTCATTCCAAGTATTGTGGGTGTTCGCCGAGACTTGCTCGTCCCATCCATGCTTTTCCAACCATAGCAATTGTAATAATACCTTGGCGCGAATCACCACTGGCGATAACCAGCCAAGTGGATCGAATAATTTCGCTATCTCTGAAAAGAGCATTCGTTTTGTCGGAATCATTGGCAGTGGTGGATACCGCTGTAAATTAAAGTGAAGTAAATTAAAGTGAAGCTGTGGTACAGCTGTAAAGTAAAAAGCTCTTTTTTCGGAGCGGGCTCTTCTTTATCTTGCTCCGCGCTCTACTTCTTATTGGCCGGCCTCCCGCGGTAAGCGGGTTTCGCCGTCAGATTTGAGAGGTGCAACAGTGTGTCATGTCGCCCGTTGCACTTCTCGCATCCTGCCTCTAGTGTGCACTCCGTCAGGGTGTGCCATGTACGGAGGCAGCGGAAACAAACGGGGTTGTCCCGTACACACTCCATGCGTTTTTCAACTGTCGGTCAACCGACGGAAAGCGCCGCAATCTGTCAGTCTGTGCAGCGCCTGACAATACGCACAGACAGTCTTTGCTGCCATCTTTTCTTCGTCGTGAGCTGTCGTATGGCAGTTCTCACGCGGCTTTGTCTTCTGCGTGGTTTGCTGCGCCTTCTTGGGCGCCAAACTTAACGCAGCGTGCATCTTCCTTTCAGGAAGGGGAGCACGTTTTTAAAATCGGGGAATTCCGTGGAATCCTCCACTGAATTTTCCCAATCACTTGTGATATCGCCGGTGAACGCATCGGTCACCAGATAGGCGATCATCCACTCCCACAATTTTTGTGGGGTGGCCCGCTGGTTCAGAGCTGCAAGGCAGTTCTCCACTTCGCTGAGCAAGGCCATGAGGCTCTCAGCGTCATCCTTGCGCACTTTCTTCAACTCGCATAGTCGTTGGGAGTGCGCTTTGATAGTAATCCGGGGATTATCGTAACACCCCGCGAGAATGTTCCACGCGATCTCGAAGTTTCCATCCTCTATGCTTAACGTAGAGATGGAAAGGAGCGCGTCGCCTTGTGAACAAGCATTGAGTTATTGAAACCGTTGCGCGTTCGACAACGCTTCATTCCTTGTTACAGCGGCTTTGAATAGCTGAGCGAAGTGAGTCCATTGTCTCACATCGGCAGCAAATTTCGGGAGCGTGAGCTCCGGAAGTTTTACGCGAGGACGTTGCCATTTAACGTTCTGCGCTTGCTCAGAGGAGCCTTTGGAGGTGGATGCTTCAGCTCTGTCGGCTTTCATTTGGTCCAGGTCCTCCGCGAGATACTCGCAGCCCTCCGTGACTTCGTTCCTTATTTTTTCGAATAAGGGATTGGCGAAGTAGGGAATGCTGCTCTTCTTGCCTGCTGGACACATTACAAGAAGGCGCACGTGTCGCGGTTTGAAAGTGTACCAGGCTTCTATTAACCCGGCTTCTTTCTCGCGAAGGAGGGCGAGTGTGACCTTCCCCCTTCCATTTTTCTTGAGGTTCGGGACAATGCGGAGAATTTCCTGGCTATCCAGGGCTTGTTCCTCCAGCATAGCCCGAAATTAGCGTTCCTCATAATTATCCTCGAAGGAGGTAGAGAGGTGAGGGGGGTCTTGATTCCCTCCCGGCATCGTGTGCTGATGTGTCTGTTTATTCTCGAAGTCATCTCTCTCCGCCAAGGAAGGAGTTGATTCAATCCAAATCCGCTACGAATCCGGCTCGAAGGACCTTGATTAGAGTTGCTCGACACCGGCGGTCGCGCACGGAGTGCAACTGAATTGTTCGAGGGTTCGTATTGGGAGCGGAAAGGAGGGAGAATAATTTGGTTGTAGACACAAGCAGGAAACTCCAATTTAAACACACGTTTTTATTTGATCTCTTTACAAGGTGGAATTTTAATCAAAGTGTCGCTCGCATTTGAACCGCTTCACTCGGCGAGGCAGCTGGTGATCGCTGGAGTCGGCGAGGCGTGAAATCCTATAAGCTGAAACAAAGGCACAATAGATTAGTTGTCAATATTGTGAGTGTTCAAGCAAAGCGACGGCGAGCGCGAAGCACTCACAATCGCTATCTTCCAATTCTTTCAATTAGCAGACTGTATTATTTCTGTAATTCCCGATGTTAATTTTAACAAACCAACACCTGAATTAAATTGATTTATTTTGAGAACGATTTCTTTATTACTTGTGTCGAGAAGCGACTGAATTTGTATTCTAATAAAAGAAATCCACCCGGCGCGGCCCGGGTTAGAGGCTGCCGGGGCTCAAAATCGTAATATGTCGTAATCAAGGCTACAAGTAGTAAGCCAGATGGGCGCCAGGCGATTTTAACCCGAAATCGACAAAGGTGAGAGAGAGAGAGCGTGAGACGCCCTAAGCAGTGGGAAGGTTGGAGGACCCAATAATTCGAAAGAGAGTAAAGAATAGAAGCCACGTGGTAATCAGTGAGATGATGTAGTTTTGGTACTTACTTTCCGCCGCTGATCGCCGTGATTGTTCGTCAAACTCGTTACACGCGTTCGAGATTTGACGAATTACACAATTTGTTTCAAACTAAATATACGCAGTATAGACGTAACGCAAACTAGGACTACTGTGGAGCTCCACGCGGCACGCACTATTCGGGTCGTAGTCGGATCGTGAGTGTCGAGTGGGGGCCACGTTCGATCCGGGATCGACAGCGTTCGGCGGTTGGCCCTCTTTTCCGTCGGAATAAGTTGGCGTTAAATGTGTTGTCGATAAGGGAGGGAACCAATCGTCAACAGTAGAGGGGGCTCCCTTCCTCGCGAGGTAACAATTTAAACCTCCTGTTACACCCTCCCCCCTCAGACCTCACGAAGGGGAGGAGGAAATGACCCTGGTTGACCATGGGTTCACTCCCTGAAGTCGGCTGCCGCGAGCGGCCTCGCAGGGGTTGATTTACGTACAGTAGCGGTTGTAAGTCGGAAACTCCATGATCTCACCTTTGTTCTCGGCTATTGATGCTGTTCAGACCGGTGTGGTCTCCATTGCCCCGTCTCCTGCGAAAAGTTGGGTCGCGGGGGATCGTACAGAAATTAACAAGGTATTAGGATTACACACAAGGTTTATTGACGCTAGACGCTAAAGACTAGCCTACGACTAAGGTACAAAAGGAAAACAACACAAGTCCCTTAATACTACCGTAACAGGAAACAAAGGAGAACAATTCCCTAGACTATCTTAACGAAAGAAAATAACGAAACTAAAAACTTATTGCCCGCAAGGGGTTACGAGTCGCAAAAAAAAATGTCCTTCGGCATGTTGCCCGCAAAGTGCTCGTCGATAGATGGCGGATTCAGTCGCCATCCTTCCGGTATTTGGTGGGTACGATGATCGCGATCTTGCCCCGTCCTGGAGCTCAGGCTTCGCTCTCGTCACCTCGTCGAGTGCCTTGTCGGCGTAAGGGTGGTAAAGAGCCTGGATTGCCTGCTGGCGCCTCTCGTTTGACAACTGCTTGGCTGTCCTCGCCGCAGGGTTGACAAACGTGTCGACTTCAGCGAGGGCGTTGTCCCTGACCAGGAATCCTTGGATCTGGTTCGCCTCATCAGCGGGATCGTTGAACTTTAGCCGAAATCGGCGTTTCAGCGAACTTTCCCCCTGGCCGACGAAAGCTTGGTGGTCCGTCAGGATTGCCCAGGACAGCCATGTGGCGTAATTTAACCGCAACCAATCAGTTAGGCCCTGGTATCGGACGTTGCAGTCTGGACATTCCGGGCAATACAGGTCCTTGTCTCTTCCGCATCCAGAACATCTTCCGAGGACGCGCTCGTGCTCCACACCCTTGGCAAAATCCCGGGCGATATGGCAGTTTGCAATTTTTATAGTGATGCTCCGCCGATCTGCAATTGACGCAGCCGGTGACATGTTGTTTCCCGACCTGGGTGACGTACGTCTGAGTCGCACGGTCGATAGTCTTCGCCTCGAGCTTGGCGACGAGGGCTTCGGCTTATCATTCCCTCTGAGAAGACGCGGCCCTCGGCGATGTATAAGGGCCGAGGCTGGCTCTCGGTGCCTGTGGGGCCTGGCACTCCCGGCTCCTTAAGGATTTCCGTGAATCCAGGGTCGCGATCCAATGGCGCCGGTTTAATGGCAACCGATGGCGCCAGCGCGGCCCCCAGGAGGTCGGCTGACTGTACTGGGCGTCGGGTATGCGGCGACATCTGCATCCGACTCGGGTCCACGTTGACGCGCTTTCGGAGCCAGTTCTCCCGTCGAATGTCTTCCTCCGTGAGGATCCGCACCTTGGTCTCTTTCGGGGCGGAGGACACCTGGCTCTGGATCTCCTCCAGCAATTGTCGAATCTTGGGGGGTACCCTCGTCCGCGGGTACCTGACGTCCTGATCGTCGCCCTCTTTCATTTTCTTCGGGATTGCTCCCGTCGGTGTTGGCGACGGCGTATTTTCTTGTTCGCTTTGTTCCCTGTCGAAGAGGCCCTCCAGCGTATCTTCGTCGTCGTCCGAGGTCGAGTCGGCGTCGTCGGAGAAGCCTTGCGTTCTGAGGCGTACCAGCTTCCTCGTGATCTTCTCCAGTCGTCGATGCGTGGATTCAGTAGATGGCTTTTGGTCGCCATCGCCTGGTAAGGGAGTTGCCTCGTCAACAGGGAGGGATGGATTGGGGCTGGACATGGTCGGGCACAAATTCTCGACGAGCGCACAAGGTTAGGGTTGGCAAGGGACCTGATGGAAAACACAAGGTTTTCTTAAACTAATGGTGGGATTTTCAAGTCTGTTACGCAGTATTTGCCAATGATTTTGTTATCTTTGTCGACTATTTCCACTGTCATCGGTCCTAATATCCGCTTAACCCTCGCTGGACCAAGATACTTATGCGCCAGCTTCGCATTATACCCCTCGGCTTTATTGCTCAACTTTTTATTGGGGTAATAAACCTCCGTTCCTTCCTTGATCTCGACCCGTGTTACCCTATCCTTGTTAAGTCTGGCGAGACGCTCGTCCGCATATTTCTTTAATTGCATTTCAACCTTATGCCTCAGCTCATCAATCGGACCCATTCTCGCTACCCACTCATCAATAGCGTCGTTCGAAGTTGCCGGCTTATTGCCCGGGCTAACACTGTGTCTTATAACAGCCTCCCGCCCGTGACTTAAGAAAAACGGAGATATTCGCGTTCCCGCGCGCGGCACGGCATTATATGCCAACTGAAGCTTTGGGAGTTGTTGATCCCACTCATCTTGCTTGTTTTTGACGAAGGCTGCTATCATTGGTTTTACGGTCCGATTCACCCGCTCGACCGGGTTCCCTTGGGGGTGCGCTAGCGGCGTGGTGATGTGCTCTACCCCCCTCGCGGCCAAGAAGTCGTCGACCTCTTTATTAACACTTTGATGGCCGCACGTTTCGGAAAAAGATTTGCACTTGCCGCCGGCACATTTTGTCAGTTTGTGACAAATTGGCAGGCTTTTGAAGAAGACATTCTGGCAGTACACTATCACATAATTCATCTATTAACAGTATTTAATAACCATAATGTATCATATAACAGTGATATAATAAACTAAAATATAATAATAATACTACTATACTATATAATACAAAGTATAATAGTACTATACTATATAAATATACAAAATATAATAATAATAACTAAATATAAAAATAAAAAAAATAAAAACGTAATCATATAATAATTACTCGGCGTACTGGTTTTTAAACAATTAGTTTAGTATTTTGATTTGGTATGATATTTTTCAAAGCACAGTCCAACGTGCAGCGGGAAATTTTTTCATCTCCTTCACGTTTGTGTCCGTCCATTTCCTATCTTTACTTTTTCTGATATCAATTTGTTGCCGTTCGTGATATAGATTCGTTTCGGTTACGAATAATTTCATTAAATCTTTATCAAAGAAAAGGTCTACAGATGATTGTATGCTCCATTCATCAAGCGATATTTGCACTCCTGCTTGTTCCTTACAGCTTTGTATATTGGGGGTGTCGTTTGTTCGGCTCAATTCCATTTCTTCTTCGTCGGAAGTACTACTATCCTCCTCATCGGAATCTATTACTGGCTTCATCAAATTTTTCAGTTTCCTAACAAGAATTTCGCTTCCACTGTCTGAATCTTCGCTGTCATTTGATTCTGGCGCACTAACATTTGACAGGTTATCGGCGTATATCTCGTCGTCACTTTTACTCATTGAGGATAAGATATTTATATGAATATAAAGATAGAATAGAAAGATAGATAAACATAAACAGATAGATATATTATAGTAGATATAGTAATCACTGATACTCAGTAGACAAACAATTGATAAACAATAGACAAACAGTGGATGAATAATAAGTAACTGAGGGTTTGCAAATATTTGAATACATGAACTCGGCCCGTAACTGTCGATTGCGCGAAGTCACGTGTACGCGAGTTCGGCCGATAACCTCTGGATCGTGAACTCACGTATACGTGACTTCGGCCGATAACCGCTGGGTCGTGAACTCACGTATACGTGACTTCGGCAGTCAAAGTGTTAACGTATTCTTTTCCGTTGTCGGATATAATAGACCGCGGCGTGCCCCACCTGTCAAAGACGATATCTAAGATTTTCACCGTCGTTTTTCCTTTCTTATCGTCCAGCCAGCCAGACCCGAGGGAGATAATGGAAGACGTAGGAGATACGACTACACCACAGTTACCGCGGCATTTGCGATGTATAAGTCACACCTTAAATATAATTTCTACTATTGATTGTTTTAGTTTATTAAAAACCAATTCGGTCTTGCGCGCACAGCATAAGCGAACCATTAAAAAATGTAACGGGCTCTGGAAATTACTTCCGTTTCCTACGCGATAGAAATATAATAGGCTAATTGATGCGCAGTTTGAAATGAGAGTGTTGGCTAAATGTAACTCAACCATGAATAAAACTTAAATAAAACTTACATCTTGCGTATATTTCTCAAACCACCATAATCCGCTCCTATCCTCTTGCAAAATCACGTCCTCATACGTTCGCACCCGCGCATGTACTCTTAGATCGGCCGACAACCTCCAAATGCGTATCCAGCCACGAATCCGCTCCAACCCGCTCCAATCCGCTTCAGTCCGCTCGTATCCTCTTGCAAAATCACGTCCTCATACGTTCGCACCCGCGCATGCACTCTTAGATCGGCCGACAACCTCGAAATGCGTATCCTGCCAGAACCCGCTCCAACCCGCTCCAACCCGCTCCAATCCGCTTCAGTCCGCTCCTATCCTCTTGCAAAATCAAGTCCTCATACGTTCGCACCCGCGCGTGCACTCTTAGATCGGCCGACAACCTCCAAATGCGTATCCAGCCACGAATCCGCTCCAACCCGCTCCAATCCGCTCCAATTCGCGCCTATCTGCTTGCAAAAGCTCGCCGTCACACGCGCGGGCCCGATTAAGCACCAAAGTAACGAAGAAATGCAGGAGAATTACTTGCGGGATGAAAATATTCATGATAATTTCCTGATGAATTTTAAAATTCAAAGCATTTTCGTCGTGACTAAAAAAATTCAACGTATTTCCTTCGTGACTAAAAAAATTCAAGGCAGTTTATTCGTGACTAAAAAATTCAAGGCAGTTTATGCGTGACTAAGAAAATTCAAGGTAATTTCTTCGTGACTAAAAAAATTCAATTCAGTTTATTTGTGACTAAAAAATTCAAGGCAGTTTATGCGTGACTAAGAAAATTCAAGGTAATTTCTTCGTGACTAAAAAAATTCAATTCAGTTTATTTGTGACTAAAATATTCAAGGCAGTTTATGCGTGACTAAGAAAATTCAAGGTAATTTCTTCGTGACTAAAAAAATTCAGGCCTGTAAAAATTCACGTTTGCCCATCCCTGTCCACGGGTGTTCGTCGTCGATTATGGCCTTCGCGTAGTCCGGTCGGTAGTACATAAGCACGTTATTTTCTAGTTTCCATCCGGGGAACCTGTCGGGGTGTTTGCTCACGAGCCTCATTTTGGAATCGTACCAATTTGGTCGCAAATAGAGTTAAGTGGGACCCTATTCCGGGTCGTTCCCTCGACAATCTTTTCCCACCCAGCGGGGTCTACATCGATGCCGAACATGCGCGAAAGGGCATCGGGAGCTTCGTTCAATGTGCCGCGTCTATGTTCTATTGTCATGTTGTGTTGCAGCAGGTAAATAGCCCACCGGGTGAGACGCCCTACCGGTGTCTTTAGCCCATGCAACCGTTGAAGCGCTTGGTGGTCAGTGATGACTTTGACCGGCATCCCTTCTAAATAACACCGTAACTTTTCCACGGACCATACCACTGCTAAGCATTCCTTCTCGGTTGTCGTATAGTGGAGCTCGGCCCCACGCAGCGGTCTACTGAGGATTTTGTGTCTTTGCGTGAGTTTTGACACGTAGTTGCTCGTAGTATCTTTTCTGGAGATCGTAGGAATAAAATAGATGCACAATATTATACAATATTGGTATAAACATGTATTACATGTTATATTATATGTATATATTTATACGTATATATAATTTTTACAGTAATATAGGGATATATTAGGACTATGAATAAGTTCTCGCTATTTTCTAACAGAGGGCGTTATGCCAACTACGTGAGGGTAATTTAAGATGATAGCATATCTATAAGAAAGTACCATAAACAAAGTTCAAATCCACGTGTATGTCAGTTCACCAAACTGTTAACAACATATTTTTTAAAAGCGATAAATATGTCGAATTTTATACCAGGAAAGGAATATTTTCGGGGAATTCTGCTGCATTATTTTATTCAAAAAAAATCGGCAGCTGAAGCACACAGAATACTTGTAGATACTTACGTCGTAGATACTTACGTTAATACTTACGTCGACCATGCTCTGTCGAACACGACACGTAGAGATTGGTTCAGAAGGTTTAAAAACAATGATTTTGATCTCAAAGACAAGGAACGATCTAGCGCACCAATCATTTTTCCGACGGGGAATTCAAATTTTGCCAGAGAGATGGGGGAAAGTAATAGCCAGCAATGGACAATATTTTCAATAAAGTATTTATTACGATTATTTAAAAATAAAGCCCTCATTTTTACAAAAAAACAACGAGAACTTATTCATAGTCCTAATACTATATATATTAAATCGAAGTCTTTGGATCGACATGATGAAAGTTACGACAATAAGGAGAGACACATTTGCTCATAACGTAAACTTTGTTTCGGTAAACTTGGCCCGTTCATTTGGTATGATAACGTTCTGCCGTTTTATAAGAGGAGACTACATCTACTTCCGCGTTTAACAAGTAGTATATATGTATATGTTTGGTTCTATGGTATCTCGTGCGCGTGAAACAGGCTCTTTAAACTTTAACTTGAACTAGATTCCTGTCAACTGAAGGCTCTGGGAATCGTTCCTCGAAGACTAACAAGGCAATCCGCTCAGGCATTTTATTAGCTTCGTATATCACATCCATCTTCTTTTTCTGTAATACAATGCGGCAAGTATTCAAAAACCAATCAAGTGTTCGATGACACTTTTGCTCTTCTAACGTTGCTGTTTGAACTATCAACTAAAATTGGTGAATTACCTGCAATAAAATTCATATTTTATCAAGTTAACTATGTGTTTATTGCTTTTAATCAAATGTATTTTGTTAATATTTCGATATAGATTAAAAAGTTTAATAACGAAGATTCTAATGACGAACGATCATTATTTATGCATTTTTTAATATCAGAAATTATTTAGAACACAAGTACAATATTGAAATTTGACAGAGTAGTTAAGCGTGATTAGATTAAAGGAAAATCGCATGCGAATGACCAACGCGTAATAAAGATGAGGCGAAGAACCGATCGAAAGTTTTTTGCTGACGAGTATGCAGCTTTGAGTTTAAGAAAATTGATAAAGTTGATGAGCAAACGCCCTTAAGTACCGTAATTTAAATGTCCAGGCGAAGTTCTATGTATCAGATGAAACTTTTTGCCAGTCTTCTACAAACGTACTATCGATCGAAATTTATACACCTGCAGGCTCTTTAAACTTTAGCGGACACCTGCCTCTTCCTCTGGCTCTTTAGCGGACACCTGCGCTATGTTTTTTAGATGTCGATGGTACCAATTTACCAGTCCGTTGAATTGTTGCAAATGAGTGCGGTCTTTCGGTACCGGGTATTCTAAGATCGGCTGTATTTTCTGTGGGTTCGGCCGCATACCTAGCTCGTCAATAATATACCCGAGGTATTTAACGCTTTTACACGCGAAACTACTTTTCTTCCGTTTGACAGTTAATTTAGCCTCCCTTAAAACTTCAAAGAGTATCGCTAGTAAGGATAGATGTTCGTCAAGATCCTCACTTACTATAATCCAGTCGTCGAGGTAAACGAACAATTGATCAGCCCAATGATTCGGCAATCGTCGCTCCATTATTATTTCCTTGGCTCTTCTTTTCAAGGCATCCATCAGCCGTTGAAATGTAGACCGTGCGCCTGTTAACCCGTAGGGCATTCTGAGCCATTCTAAAAGTCCCTTCCCCTCGACGACAAATGCGGTATACTTGCGACTTTCTTCGTCCATCGGGATCTGGTGGAAGGCCTCACTCATGTCCAAAGTAGAGATGATCTTCGCTCGGTGTAATTGTGACAATATGGAACCTATCTGTGGAAGCGGGTATGCCGGTTTCTTTGTCTTCTTGTTTAGTATCCGGTAGTCGATGCAGAACCTTAACCCGCCATTGGCCTTCGGTGGTCCACCTCTTCGCTAATGATCTCGCGCATCTTTTCGCTTCGCCTATAGGGTTTTTGCCTATGTGGTTTAGAGTCTTCTAATTCGATAACATGTTTAATTAAGTTGGTCATCCCTGACGAATCCTTGTCGAACTTCGCGAACTGTTTATCCAGAAAAGCTTGTAATTTCTGCGTCTGATCTATTGAAAGAACCTTCAATTCAGTGGGGAAAATGAAACGGTGGGAGAGGTTGTACGTGTGCTGACTCCGCGCCAATGTCCAAGTTCGTCTGCGTGGGTCTACTTGCACCTTAAAAGCTAGCCAAAAGTCCATGCCCAATATAAGATCCTCTGATAGTCCGGGCAGAACGCTGAACCATTGCAGGCCGTAGACATCCCCTATATCAACGATAAAGCAAGTGCCCCCTATTGATTTGACAACAGACCCGTTACCTAGGCTTATACCTGCCATTGAGGTAGAATCCACTCGGAGTTCGTGCATCTGGTAGCATTTTACCTGCTCGTAGGCTTTCGCACTTAAATACGACCGTTCGCTCCCACTGTCTATTATTCCTTTTATTCTCTTGCCGTAGATTGAAATTTCCACCGGGATCTTCAATACTTTGGAGGGCTCCTTGGCGTTGTCTTCCCCCCGTAAATTCTTCTTTGAGCCAATCTGTGGATTCCGTAAGCTGGCAAATTCTTCGGCCTCCAATCTCTCGGTGACGCCTCATGTGGTGTTTGTTTCGCAATTGGCGTAGAGTCCACGTCGGTTTCCGTATTTTGTATTGTCAAGAGTTCGACAGGTCCTTCTCCATGGTTGTCGAGTGCAGCGGGTGATTCACCGTCGGTCGGCTCTAAATCCTCTTCCGTTTCTTCGTCTATGTCGAGGGAAATCGTTTGATGGTGTTCGTCCGCCTGCACGCTGTTTCCCACGCGGAGTGATGTCCTTTTTTCATTGTTTTTCCTCTTATCCAGGTCCTTTTCCTGGTTGATGTTGGTGGGCTTTGGTACGCCCTGTGATTCAGCAGCTGAGGGAGAGGCTACTGAGGGCCCTGGCCGTTTCCCTGCGGCCTGGTACAGTTTTTATTGATATGTTCCTTTTTTCGGCAAATGTGGCATACCTCTTGTCTATCCGCTGAACATTGACGTGATAGGTGCCCCCACTCGCCGCAATTATAGCAGAATGCCCTCGGGTTGTTCGGGGGATTTTCCTTCTTCGTTGCCGGGTCCTTTGCTTTATTATCTTGTCCTTTGTATTTTGACAGATTTTCCTCCAGTCGTTGTCGCGTTAGTGGTTTGGAGTTCGTTTTATTATCTTGGTTGTTTCCCTTTGAGCGGTTCCCGTTTGATTGGAAAGCTCTCAGCTCGGTGGCGCCATCGTGGTGCTCCTCTTCTTCTTGGTCGCTGGGGATTTCCGACTGGCTTTCGCTAGTTATTTTTTTCTCTATGTAACGCATATCCGTCCGGTCACGTTTGGTCCGCGTTTCCCTTTGACACTCCACAGATCGACTGCAGAGGTAGTTCCTCTCATTCACATAGTGTAGGAAATCTTCGTAGTTATTAATTGGCAAATTCAAGATCTCGAGGGTTAGTCGCGGATTAAATTTGACGAGTATTTGTTTTAATTGGTTTTTGAATGACGGCGGATGCTTCATTTTTTCAAAGATGAAGTGAGCTCGGCAAGTGAATAACGCTAATGATTCACTCTTCTCGACCCTGAAATCGCGGATTTCCGCAAATAAATTCCCGTCGGCCTTTTTCACGCCCCATTGGTATCGGAAAGCTTTAACGAACTCCTTCCACGTATTCCATTATCTCTTGTTTATTAAGTACCAACTCCTATACGCGCCCTCAAATATATTCGATAGGCATGGGACGAATAGATCTTTGTTAATCCCGCTGGTATTGAGGAGGTCTGTCAAAATTAATATAAATTGATCCGGGTCTTTCTCCGTTCGCGGGAAGTTTATTTTCCATCCGCTAACTATTCTACCGATTTTTATTGCGAGGTTGGAATCCGTCGCGCTAGCATTTAACGGCGATAGGCTCGATCTTCTATCCCGGGCTAACACGATCGGCGCGATTCGGTTGCCTTTCTCGTCGCTGTCTTCTAAGTCGATAGTTTGCCAGTAAAATGCGCTCGTTTTTGTCGATTCCCCCCGTTGTCTCGAGCTGTTCCTTAGGGTCGGCATGTCATCGTCACTGTCTAGTCCCGTACCGTAAACGCGGTGCATTGTATTCCTAAGGTGACCGTGGCTCGACCCGCGAGGCGTGGGATTGCTATCTCTTTCGACCAGCGGTTCCAGGCAGGCTATCCGGCGATATTCCTCGGGTGTGACAAATTTTTTCCTCAAAAACCTTGCGGTTGTTCTAGAGGCAATAGATGATTTTGATTTTGCGTCGTCCGTTGAGGAACTTACCTCCTAACCCGTCCCGTCTTTCGTCGAATCGCGTCGTTGTTGTTTGTCGATCGTATTTGTGATTTGATCCCAAGCTATCGAACTGCACTCGTCTAAATCCGGCTTCAATTGATTCTATCGGGTTTGTATAATCGTCGTTTCTTTCAAAATTTCTATTTTGTCTTGGTAATTGGTTTGATTCCGGTAAACGTCCGCGAATCTCTCTATCGTCTATGTCCCCGTCGGTTCGAGGCCTATGCTGCTCTTCCCAACGGTCCCAATTTAATTGCGAGTCGGCAGGGGTAGTTCTTGACTGCCTTCCATGCTCAAAAGAAGATGTGTTGTCCAGGTGGGCTCCAGACCGTCCGCCCTGGTTATTGTCGAGTAGTCTCGACATCTCAAGTTCCCTATTGGGCAATTTTTGTATTTTTGTGATTCTTAAATTTCTGGAGGCGATTGACTCGGGTTCGGCTTCAGATGGCTTCCGCCGAGTCAAATTGTCGCTTCGCGAAACTGAAGGTCGTCCCGTTATTTGACGAGCTGGACTTCGTAATAATTCGTTGTGGCTTTCGCTGTCGGTTGAGGAATTTACGCGCTACCGCGATAATCGTGATTCTAATTATTCCTTTCTTTTGGAAATTCACCTGTTCCCAAAGGCTGCCACGAAGGTATTCCGATTGATTGCTAAGCATGCAATGTCTCGCGAGGCGAGTATTTACGAACTCGCGGAATACGACTGCGAGGATTAACGCTCGAGTGTTTCCTTCTGCTCAGCTCGGTGGTTGACATGCAAGTGACGGCTCGTCTTCGCAGCTTTCTGGAGGAAAGCGGAGACGAGCGGTACTAGATGGCGTGCAGGACAGTTTCTAATGGAACTTACCCATCACACACCTTATGGTTCTCTCGCGTACGATAACTGGAATTTTCACACGAAATGACCGAACACGCAACTCAGTCGGGCGAATTGGTTTTAAACATTTCTTTCCACACACTAGCGCGTATCACGGATATTAAACAGTTGTCAATAATCATTTGTAGTTGTTAAAGATAGATAACACCAAATTTTGACTATAATGCATAAAGGTCCGCAGCCTAATTATTCTTTAGTCATTTCATCATTACAGTTTAGTGCAGCGGGAACGGTATTCGATCGAATATGCATGACGAGTATTACATTCCGACTAGCAATTCATAATCTTTGTAGCAACCCGTACGGATCTTTTATTTATAAATATTTATTGGGACATGATATTGTTAGATCATAAATAATTGGTTTAATTGACATATTTAAGTAGTCGACACGTTACTTCAACAATATGAGTAGTTCAGAATATCGACGATTATGAAGCTGATATATTTTAAATTAACTATTGCATGCTACAACTACAAATCAATTATTGAAGCATCAGCCTTGTCACGTACATTGGATCGAATACCGTTGCAGCTCCACCGGATTCAGGTGTTGGCTAATAAAACAAATCTATACTTTTCTGGAACCAAGATAATACCTGGGGGATTAAACGTTTCTAATTTGAACAAAGCATAAACTATTATTAGAGAACATTTGTTTAAACAAAACCTGTATCAGATTGATGCGAATTCACTTTGCGTTATAAAATTGCTCATATTACAATTGTTTCTACTCAGTTTTATGAACAATTATGTTTTAAAGAGCGAGTACCTATTTTGAGTATCACAGTATAAAACAGGACAATTGCAAGAAAAATCCAACCATGTGCATTATTAGGGATCTATAGACCCTTTCCGAAGAGTGCTTGAACTACACTTTTTAGCATCAAACGAACGGTGAGCAATAGCGAAAAATGTTATAAGAAAGAGTAGCACAATTCAAGAGATACTTTGAAGCGGCATAATAAAATTGTCGAAGGTTCTATTTATTTCGGTAACGTAAGCATTATTCAAAGGGTTGAATTTTTCCTTTTTTGAGGGAGCAGTCTAACATTACCTAATGATTTACTTCGACTTAAATGTATAAAAATGAATGTACAGTTTTTAACTCTAACACATTGCAACATGGTTTACACGACCAACCGTCCTCAGGCCGCTACTGGCGACAGGCTATAAGTATTTGGCGTGGTCGGCTGGAATTGCGGGAGTAACGCGGGATAAGGGCGCCTCGTGCTTACCGACGAAATTTATATTATGCTGCCGAATTGGCTGGTCTTCCCGTCATCCTTCTTTCCGTGGTTTGCTTTCCCTTCCGGCAGCTCAGGTGGAATAATCCCAGGGAGTAGGCCCGGGCGAAGCCCAGAGACACCGGAAGCCACGCACGGGGAACGGGATCGCGCTCAATAAAGAATGGTCGAAAAGTAATGTCCCAAGAAATAATTTATTAAACAAAGAGGGGACTATGTCCCGAACAAAGGAGAACGGTACCAATAATTAAGACACCCAAGTATGCCAAAAATAAGAAAGATGATAATATATCCGTGATCGTGGCTCTAGAGGCTCGGTGGAAATTCACACGCGGTTACGCCCAAAATGGCGTCGCTAGTCCTACCGAGTCACGCCATGCGGTCGAGCCCGACAATCCCAGGCCTCTTCAGCGACCGTTCCGATGAATACGATGTACGAAATACTTGAGCTCAATAAAATCGCGTTTGGGATGCGTTTCGCGCTTCGTCCCAAGACACTAATAAATTAATTAACAAACGACGTGCGACCGCTATTCCGGATTCTGCTTCCCGCTCAATCACTAGTTTACCTAATCCGCAGCAATAATTATTCTCACGCAAAATTCCACTAACACGCACTGTCGCACATGGGGTCTTCGCACTTACCAAGATGGCGATCGCACTTTGCCCGTTGGCCTGGTTTGAATCGCAACAAAAGGACTATTCTATGAGACGGCTCCCGGGACCTTCCCGAGTCGCCACGGGAAAGCGGACCCTTGGTGGCTTCCGTCCGACAGGCCCCGTGCGCTGCCTCCGGGCCACGGGCCCGAAACGCTACCACGCGGCCCTAGACACTTCTGTACTAACCGCACGCACGTGGACCGGCTCCCCTTCTACTGACCGCTCATCACCGAGTTTCCTCACGCCTACCCACGCCCGAATTAACCGCTATCCGAATCTACGCTCCCTGCCACGGAGAAAGCGTCGCTTGCGATCGCGCCTAATGCCCAAGACAATTCAGAAAAGGACTTACCGTTCCTGCCGGATCTCGCTTCCTCAATATGGCCTCTGGTGTTCACACGCCCCACAGTACTCCTTCGATAGTCGCACTCCATGAATTACATGTCTGCACGCTACTGGTCTCGAGAACCGAATGAGGAAACGATGATCTAGGCAGGAAACGGTAAGCAGGTGTGCGCTCCTGGTGGCAAAAATCAATAGTAATTAGTCCTAGCGGGTGCCCTAAATGGAGTCTCCATTATCGATTTGGCCCCGTTAAATCCTTCGGCCGCCAGCAGCCTTCCGTCTCGCTCCTCCCTTCCCCTGGCCTGGACGTACGGCTGGCGGCTCCGCTCGGGGCTCCCTTTCTCTTACGCGCGCCTGCAGATGCGGGCCACCGGGCTCGGTCAGGTGATCAATCCGATCGCTCCCGGCGCTCACACTTCCTGTAATTCTCAGCAGAAATACGTAGCGGTTAGTAATTGCATTGTGGGTGGCGCCAGCTTTCCGCAACGGACTCGGCGCTTGTATCTATTTTCGGGTGGGATCCGACAGGATTTCTTTTGGGTAACGGTGCGACCAAAAACGCAACGTTATATCTTTCCCCCACTTTGGGGGCCGGCCAGGCGGGCCGGTTCCAAGATATCTGCGGCACCACTCTCTCCCTCTCCCGTGGGTAGTCGTGACCCGGTCCCTATTTGGTTTCGCACTCCGCGACCGTTTGGGAAGGTGTCGTGCGCTTTCAAGGTAACTCACACTACTCCTATTCTCCTTAGGGGGTAAACAGGCCTTCTGGGTACCCCAATAGGGGGGTAACCCTTACAACTCGGCCTATGTCAGGTACACGAATATCACGAATATTTACAACTAATGGACTAGAGGTTTTTAGATATTAATGTTAACTTAATTTTTTTCACCGGATCGACCTACTTTTTTCGATATTCGGAATGCTGGGATCAAGACGAATTCAACGACCTATGACAAAAGGCCTTTGGGGGTAGTTCATCCTTCGGGAGTTGTAAATTTTCTCCTTTTAATATCTCCTAAACAATCATATTTAGAGAAACATTTGTTTAACGAAAGTTACATGGTACTAATGGGATTATCAGTTGGTGTTATCAAAGTTTTGAAATTCCAATTGTTTAAACATTTTTTTACAAACAATAGTATTTTTTGACAACTAACATCTATTTTTTTTCTCGGATCATGGTGGGGGATCGAAAGACGAATTCATGGATATGCATCATAAAGTGATTTTAGACCCCTTCCTAAAAAGTGTGGAAAATTATTATCTTGAATAACAGAAAAACAGGTGGGTTTATAGGAAAATTTTTCCGATCAAAATCGATCGACACTAGTTACACTTTCGAGTGGCATTGATAAAATATTCCACAGTATCATGATTACCGAGTAATTGGCTCCTTACCACTTCCAGACGTGTGTTTTCACGGAACCGCCAGCATAGGCTAGCTACTACAGGAAAAATCTAAAGTGAGTCGAGAATGTTGAAACAAATTGTATTTAGACAAATCTCGTCAATGCCATTCGAAAGTGCAGATGGTATCGATCAATTTTGATGGTAAAAATTTTGTTATAAACCCACCTGTTTTTTTTGTTATTCAAGATAATAATTTTCCACACTTTTTAGGAAGGGGTCTGAAATCACCTTCTGATGCATATCCATGAATTCGTCTTTCGATCCTCCACCATGATCCGAGAAAAAAAATAGATGTTTGTTGTCAAAAAACACTATTGTTTATAAAAAAATGTTTAAACAATTGGAATTTCAAAACTCTGATAACACCAACTGATAGTCCCATTAATACCATGTAACTGTCGTTAGACAAATGTTTCTCTAAATCTAATTGTTTAGGAGATATTAAAAGGAGAAAATTTACAACCCCCGGAGAATGAACTACCCCCAAAGGCCTTTTGTCATAGGTCGTTGAATTCGTCTTGATCCCAGCATTCAGAATATCGAAAAAAGTAGGTCGATCCGGTGAAAAAAATTAAGTTAACATTAATAACTAAAAACCACCCCATTGTAAAATCACGCCCATACCGCCATTCAACGAGCCCCTTCGAACCATGCAACTTTGCCCTCTGCGGATTTCGCGTATCTTCAAAACTGACGGAGATATTTGCATTCGACATTCTTGCTGGGACACCCTGTATATCTTGTTTCCTTTATTTGCCATTTTCGCAATCCCACCTAATGTGTACAACAAATGTTTCGAATGTGAGATTAAATGCTCGCGAACTTTAAGAAACAAATCAGTGTTATCACATAAAAGGAAGTTTGACCTCCTACTTTCGAAAACGAATACTTCACACCATGTGAATGGCCATCCGGACATCAACATCAACCAATCAACTTCACCTCCACAGAATTACGATAAGCCTAGTTGTTCTAAAACTATATCCCCTCTAGATCCTGATGATTATATTTCGAATTGCTCTATCACTACCGAAAAAGGGTTTGTGAACCTTTCGTCTGTCTCCATCCCCGAAAAATTCTCCTCTTTCTTGAAGTTAGATTTAAAAATGAATTTGCCATTTGATAAGATAAAACTACCAATTTTTGACATTATTTCCCGCTTCGAAAAAACAACCAAAATTATCGAACAGATACCCAATGACTCTAGTCACTCCGCTCCATTGACCAATGCTTCCTCACAAATTGATAATATCACACATCCTACTCATGTAATGAGAACTTCCATAGTTAACACTTTAAATCACTTTCGAAAAAACTATCGTAACCCTGAACTAGTATCCCTGGCCAATCAAGTTAAGAGATTCTTTATTGAATACCGTGATTCACTTATTTTCTCGAAAGCTGATGAAGGCAATAGTTTAGTTTGTTTAGATAAATCGGTTTATATAGAAAAGGTAGCATCAATTGTTCAGAGAGTTGTTCAGAGGAACCCATTACGTAAGCTGCAATTAAGAGTCAAAGAAATAGTACAAGGATGGCATGCCAAGTAATATATCGCACACAATCATAAGACACACTTTAACTGTGATAATTCCATCCTACCCAGGTTATATGCTGTAACGTTGCATTTTAGGAATGATCGTTACTAAAAGAATCCCTGCTGTCCGTCAGGGAAAGCTAGCGCCACCCACCTGTTTTGAGATTAACCCCCCTGTCTGTTTGAGATCCACAGGAATATGGGCGCCGGGAACGGTCGGATTGATCACCCGATCGAGCCCGGTGGCCCATAACAGCGGAGGAACCGAGGGAGAGAGAGAGAGAACGCGAGAACACCTAGCTGAGCCGCCAGCCATACATCGAAGCCACGAGTGGGAGCGTGAGGGACGGCTGCTGGTGGCCGAAGGATTCAGCGGGCGCTAATCAATACAGGGATCGCCATCTAGGGCGCGCGCCAGGACCCATTAATACTGATTTTTCCCACTTGTCGCGCGCACGTGCCTACCGCTTCCTGTCTGGATCATCGTTTCCTCATTCGGCTCTTAGGACCCATAGTGTGCAGACGTAGTTTTCCTTTTCGATTGTGCGACTAGCGAGTATTAACGGGCGTGTGAGCATCAGCGGCCATTGGGTGCGAGGAAACGAGGATCCGGCAGGAGCGGTAAGTCCTTTTCCTTTATTGCCTGGGCATTGGGCGCGATCGCAAGGGCCGCTTTCTCTGTCCTCGGGCGTAAAAGATCGTTTGGTTAAAAGTGAAATAGTGAAATAGGGCGTGGGTACTCGTGAGGGTCTTCGGTGGCGAGCGGTCAGTAGGAGGGGAACCGGTCCACGTGCGTGCGGAATAAATAGGGAGTGTCCGAGGCTGCGTGGCGGGGTTTCGGGCCCGTAGCCAGTGGGAAGCGCACGTGGCCCCACCGAGGAAAGCTATCGAGGGCTCGCTTTCCCGCGTGGACTCGGGAAGGTCCCAGGAGCCGTTAGTATTAGAATCCGTTAGAGTAGTTTAACTCAACCAGCGTGGTGAATGCGAATCCCCCCCGCCACCCGGGAGTATTAAATCGTTAACTCGAGCATCCCCAAAACCAAAAGAATATTCATTGTTGCGTGCGAATTAAGGATCAGTCGCCGAAGAGATCCGGGATTGTCGGATTCGACCGCGTGGCGTGGCGGAAGGGCGAGCGACGCCATCTTGGGCGCAGCCGCGTGCGAACTTCCACCGATTCCCTCGAGTCACGGCCACTGAATCTTGTATCTTGCACGGTATTACATTGGGTCTTCGATTCATTACTTTGGGTCTTCGATTCATCCTACCTTTGTTCGGGACGTAGTCCCCCATTCGACAATAAATTATCTGTTGACGACCCGTATCTCCGACTATTATTTTGTTGAACGCGATCCCGTTCCCCGCGCGCGGTTTCCGGTGCCTCCGGGCTTCGCCCGGGCTCACTCCCTGAAATTTAGATCCGAGCTGCCGGGAGGGAATCCAGGATCCAGGAAGGAAGGACGGCGGGTGCCGGAGCAGTACCAGAGGGTGCTGGGCGCCCACATCCTCGAGTTACTCCTTTGTCTAAGCCACGAAGGCCATTTTGAATAAAGCACGTGTCCAGTATCTGCCGGAGAACGGCCGGCAGAGAAAAGCACGTTGCAATGCTCTTCCTAAATTACATAAAAACAATATCCCACTTAGACCCATAGTTTCTAGCATAAATTCCTCAACACATAAAATAGCCAATTTTCTGCAAAACATTTTACAAGAATTCTGTTCCGATTGCCCTTCTTTCGTAAAAAACAGTTTTTCCCTCAGAGAGAGCTTAGCAATAATCCACATTCCCGACGACCACTCGCTCCTTTTTTTGGATGTTGAGTCACTTTTTACCAACGTTCCCTTTGAATTGGTTTGCGACAGCCTTAATAGAAGGAAAGACCTAATCAAGAACACGTTACCAGTCACCAACATTATTCATACCATCAAATTTATTATGGATAATGCGTTCTTCAGTTTTGATAATGTAATCTACCGACAGTTGTTTGGCCTGCCCATGGGGTCACCATTAGCCCCAATAGTATCCTATATTGTCCTTCAAGACTCAGAGGAACATTGCCTTGGTTTGCTATCCTTCCGACCACTTTTGGATTTCCGTTGTGTGGACGACATTGTAACTTGCGCACCGACTGAGTCCATGAACGAAATGGTCGAAATTTTTAATGATTACCATTCGAAACTCCGGTTCACGATAGAACTAGAAGATCAAGTTCGTATTGCCTTCCTTGATGTTATCTTGATCCGTGAAAACGGCAAGATTATTACTAACTGGTACCGGAAACCGTCGTGATGCGCGAAGACTATACATTTTTTATCTGAACACCCGTCAACACATAAAATTTCCATTGCCCGGTCTGGGCAATACTACTGTCTGATACCCGGTTTCATGAAAGTAACATTCTACTGGTAAAACATATCTTAGCAACAAATGGTTTCCCTATAGAGTTTATCTCCAAACACATCCACACGCGATTATATGTTCTTTCTCACAATGTAATTCCTGTACAACCCACCTCAGATATTCAGCATAAACTGTTCATACCTTATGCAAGAAGTCTCAGCGAAACCCTTAAACGATATTTTTCACGTTTCAACATTAAAGTTATTTTCAAAAATACGAACAATATTAAATCAGTTTCTGGCAGCAGTAAGAACAAATTAGATTTCATGCTCAATTCTGGGGTTGTTTACAGTATAGAGTGTTTGGAAGCGACTTATATTGGACAGAGTAAGAAGTACCTGAAGGACAGACTAAGGGAACATAAGAATAATCACAATAACTCTTCCTCTCTACATACTTCTTTTACAAACCACATGTTGACCTACTTACATAGTATTGATTTCCCTTCAACTAAAATTTTAACCTTTGAATCTGATCTCACCAATCCCCTCACTTTAGAAATGTTGTTCATAAAATTTGGCAGCCATGCTATTGACAATAGAACCGATGTCAACAACCTTAATTCGGCTTACGATTTTCTGTCGTTCAGACAGCTCTAAGTTCCGCATCACCAGTCCCCTTTTTACTCAGTTTGCTTTCTAACCCGGCTCAAATTTGGCGCGGTTTGCCACACATCGTTTGCGTTCTTCGCTTTCTGACACATACGCTATTGACACTACTATACCCGTTTCTCACTCTGCTTTGAACAAACTCATAACAGTTCAGCCCAAGCCGTTTAGAGGACAACAAGTGTTATTTGTACACGTCCAATATGTAGCTCTTCTGAATCGGAGCCTTTTTGGCTTCAGTTCATCCTAGCTCTCAGTTCTCTGGTAAAACTGCAGAAAAGGGGACACACCTCCGATCGATCTGTCCTTCTGGCAGGTGACAGAGGTCGTGGTACTGAGTCACCACATACTTGAATTAATTGGCGGTCACTCATAGTTTTCGAGATATTTCACTCTGAAGTTGCCGAAATGTACTGCCTGCGCCTGTTACCACGTATGACTTTAACTGCAAATTTCGTCACATTTGTGATGCTAACATTCCCAGGTAAGTTTGGCCATGTTTTACGGTCACTGGTGAGGTCAGTGCCAGATGAGGTGGGGGCGAGGGGCGGCGATAAGCTACCCCCATCTTATTTTGCGGTACTAGCTTTGGAATCTTGCAGTTTAAGCACATTTCCGAAGCATTTGTGACACTAACATTCCCAGATAGGTTTGACCGTGTTTGACGGTCACTGGTCAGGTCAGTGCCAGATGAGGTGGGGGCGGCGATGAGCGGCCCTCTATTTATTTTGCAGTACTAGTTTCGGAAATGTGCTTAAACTGCAAGTTTTCAAAGCTCGTACCGCAAAATAAGAAGGGCGCGGCTCGTCACCGCCCCCCGCCCCCACCTCATCTGGCACTGACCTGACCAGTGACCGTCATGTGTACATTTACTCCCCTCTCCCACATTCACCCCCCCCCCCCCCAACCACATCTACTAAACACTGGTATTTATCACAATAATCTTTTGATAAAGTCGTACGCGGTAGCAGGCTCAGGCAGTACATTTCGGCAACTTCAAAGAGGGATATCTCGAAAACTATGAGTGACCGCCAATTAATTCAAGTGCGTGGTGACTCAGTACGATGACCTCTGTCACCTGCCAGAAGGACAGATCGATCGGAGGTGTGTCCCCTTTTCTGCAGTTTTACCAGTTCTCTTAATGTCCTTTGTACAAAAGTGTGTAATACGTGTTTGTGATTTAGTCTTTTTGTTAGTGCGTCTATCCTATTTTAATTACTAAGAGGAACATTGATCCTTCAGATTTTCACACTTCAAGTTTTTTGACTAACGAGCACATATTAGTAAGTTGCAATTCTGGGTGAGCTCATATTTTATAATTCACTTTTGACTGCGGTTTAATTTTAGTTATTCGAATTTTAGTCTAATTGTCAGGTTCGAACCAACACTTACAGTTTTTATTTTGTCATGTTAACGGCTACACGTTCTTGCTATTTTTGTTTCGAGCGTCATGTTCAACCAATCTCTACTTGGGAAAACGCATGTTTGGTCTAACTAGTTACTAAGTTGCGTTATGGATTTCTGTCTACCACCCCAAACTTTGTATTCTTTAACATTATTCCTTTCCAGTGTGTTTTTCACTCTTCAGGATTGTTTGACGAATAAAGTTCTGAAGAGGACCCCACACACGGGGTCGAAGCGTAAACTGTAGCATTACTGCTCCGTACTGCTGAGTACGTCCGAATGAAGCGCTGGTACCACGAGCTCATTCCAAAGAAACGTTGTAACTGTCGCAGGGTACGCGGTGGTAGATAGTCGGCTATCGGTTGGGTTTTATCGGGGTCTGCTCGGAGTCCGTCCTTGCCCACCAGGAATCCTAAACACTTCACTTCCGCTCGGCAGAAGGCACATTTTTCCGAGTTTACCGTCAATCCGGCCTCGCTAACTTTCCGAAGCAGCTTCTCGAGCCAATACAGATGCTCTTCGAACGTCGCAGTGACTATTATAATGTCGTCAAGGTACGCGAACGCGTATGGCTCCATCTCAGGCCCTATAATCCAGTCAGTAGATAGGGCTATGCTGATACGGGACCACCGGGTTGGTAAGTATGCTGGCCGACCTAATCCACGGGTCGTGCAATAGCACGAGCCATGCTGGCCGACCTAACCCACCGGTCATACAATTGCATGATGCATGCTGGCCGACCTGACTTCAGGGTTATGCAATAGCACGAGCCATGCCGGACAACCTGACGACGCACAAGGTCATGCACCACAAGATCACCTGCAAGCATGGGCCATGCTGGACGACCGAAGTACAAGGTCATATGCAATAGCATGGACCATGCTGGACGACCATAGGACGCACAAGGTCATATGCAATAGGATGAACCATGCTGCTCGACCGAACCACGCACAAAGTCATATGCACCATAAGACCACATACAATAGCAGCAGTGGCCAAGTTGTTACCAATTTGGAGGGAAGGAGGAAATCAATTATAAATCGATCAATCAATGCTGGCTAATCGATCGATCGATTGCGATCGCTAATACAATATCCAACGACGATGAGCGATACCTTGTACAATATGGAGAATGCAGGTCGGAGAGTGAGCGGGTGCAGATATGAACGGCATCCGAGAGCGAACACGTGTGCCAACGAAGAGTGCTGACGATTGCAACGATCTCCTTGCCCCCCCCCCCCCCCCCCCTTCAACCGCTCGCGACCAACACGACCGATCCAACACTTGTGAATGCTAGTTAATGTAGTACATTCGCAAGTGTTGGATATGCGAAGCGATTACACTCTTGCTATACAATTAATTTTGTTCTACTGCCTTCCTCCTATCGATGTAAGTTTTCACACCCACAGCATTTTGCTAACTCTCACCGCTACATACCCTGTTCTTTCCGTAGGACTTTGTCAACATACAGGATTGGAACGCCACGGTTTGCAAGTTTTGTTCTTCAAGATATAGAATTTCATGCCCCGTTATGTCATTTGTTGTCTGCAAGCGTTCCAGGCTCCTTTGAACTCACAAGTTCATGTTTGAAAGCATTCCGTCAGCCTTCGATTAAAGTAAGTTAGCATTAATACTTACCACCGTCCCTGCGCACTTTCTTCTAGTCCCATACCTATCGCCAAATGTAGGAAATGGATAAGATTTTTTATGTTTGTCTGTTATTTTTATTGACAGTATGTTGTAATATAGTTGAAGAGGACTCCAAACCTAGGATTCGAAAGTGTGTTTTAATCTCATCATACTCCTAAGGATTGTGTACATGGCCAAAACTTACCTGTGTTATGAATACCTCCAATCCAACTAACTCAAACACTAATTCTTGTTATTATAGTTAAGGCAAGTACATCAGAAGTGTGAGATAAAGTTTTACCAGTAGGATTTACAATAGAAATATGTAATGAATATAATTTACGAGAAACCAAATATCGAACCATACTATTTTATATGATATACATTAATTTTGTGTAATTAGCGACTGTTTTATAGTTGCTCGACTTCGGCGTTCGCGCACGAAGTGCAACTTGGTTCGAGGGATCGTTTAAGGAAGCGGAAATGAGGGAGAATAAAGTTTTATTATAACACACAACAAATTTTCAATAGAACACGATTTTATTAAGGAAGAAATACAAGTATTATTGGTATTATGTGTTGTAGTCTTCGGCGAGGCAGGCAAAGCAGCTGGATCGTCGAAGCGTTAAGTCTGAAACAAAACACAATAGATGAATGTCAATATTGTGAGCGTTCAAGCTGAACGATAGCAAGCGCGAAACACTCGCAATCGCTGTCTTCCAGATCTATTGGAAATAGTGGACTGTATTTAATTTCTAATTTCTGATGTTAATTTAAATGATTCAACATCAGAAAATAGGTGGTTCCTTGCTCTAACTCCGAGTCGAAATTAGAGTGTTCGCCGAGAGTCGTAAATTCTCGGTGAACCTTCGATCGTGATTGAAGAAATAATTCTTTCTTGGATCGAATAATTTCGTTTACTGCTGAAAAGTTTCTGCAGTGACCCGGTGGAGCCTGCGTTCTTGACGCGCGAGACGGTGTTCCGTCACGCTCGTAGCCGCGAAACAATCGGTGAGCCGATTATCGCGAGACCGCAATAATCGGGAGTTCAACTGTTTCTTTTGGCTGGAAATCTGACTGATTTCCAGCAGCAACCACGAAGGGATTCCGTAGAGGCTATATACATGCAAAGTCTTGCGAAGCGAGTATTTACGAGCTGGCGGAATACAACAGCGAGGAATAGCTCTCGTGCGTTTCCTTCTGCTCAGCTCGGTGTTTGGCATGCAAGTGACGACTCGTCTTCGATGCTTTCCAAAGGAAAGCGAAGACGAGTCGTACTAGGTGGCGTTTGATAAGAATTCTACTGACACTTACCTATCGCTCACCTGTTGGTTCTCTCGCGTACAACAAAGGAAATTAACCGGTGAAAACGTTCGAACACGCAACTCAGTCGGGTGAGTCGACTTTTCACATTTCACTTTATTTCACTGAAATGACCGAACACGCAACTCAGTCGGGCGAGTCGGTTTTAAACACTTCTTTTCATTTACTAGCGCGTATCAACGGATATTAAACAGCGACTCTGATGCCTCTTAATCATTACTTTATATACGAACTTATGTACGATATATACTATATGTAACATGTATACATTATATCGTTTAATGTTTGGTTTCTTGTAAATTATATTTATTACATTGTAGGCGATAAGCTATAGTTTTGTTATTACACGCTTCTGGTTCGAGCCAAGAAGGTTCCCGAGCGTACTCGAGCCGAGAAGGTTCTCGAGCGTACCCGCGCCGAGAGGATTCCCGATCGCGCGACGCGATCTGCATTTGTCCATTACTGTATAAGAGCGGCTTCCAGCGGTACTGGGAGCAGTCCAAGTTTGTACACCGAAGAGTTCAAGAAGGTTTAATAAAACGCCTGATTTATACGCGCCGACGTCTACGTCTCTCTCCATATCATTTTTCGCCTCTTGTGCTACAACATGTTTATATTGTAAATCCAACTGGTAAAACTTTACCTCACACTTCTGATGCATCTACCGGAAGTATAATTACAAGAATAATAAAGTCTTACAAGTAGGAATTTCAATATAAGCATGTAAAAAATACAATTTTCAAGAAAGCAAATATGGAAACATATTATATTATATGATATACATTAACCTTGTGTAATTTGCAACACTGATGCATGTTAATCTGCAAGATTATAATATGCAAGATATGCATATGTAACACGTATACATTATATCGTTTGTTTCGACCGGTGTAAAGTCGAACAATTGAGATTGCTTGACAACCCGGCAATTTCCAAGAGGACGACCAACGCCGAAGGGAATTACATTTTATAGCATTTTACAGCGGAAGGCAATAGCCCTCGTTCGGCACCTTCGACTCGAGACCCGGCGATCCATAAACTGGGGAAGTTCCGGGGACCAACACGTGTGCGGACCGAGTACCTGCAAGGGGGGTGCGTCGCCCAGCGGAATTTCCCGGATTAGGGACTTACCACCACCGACGCTGAGCTGCTCCCACTCCGCTTCCAAGGGCGTGTTTCGGACACACGAAGCGAGGGTTGGGCCCTTTTCGGGGTGACTCGCTGATTGGAAAAATAAAACGACCAATCAGCGGGTCAAGAAAACAGCTCGAGGTGCCAACAGTTTTCTCGACCAGGAGGAGAACACTCTGATTCCATCGCCGCGAGGAGAAACATCAGAACGCGTCAGTACACCACGGCATTTTTCTCAGGAGCAATTTTGCAGAGACGAGATTGCTCCTCTGTTCGGCATTCGAGCCGAACAGACTCACCTTTCGGTCATCGCAACAATTTACAAGTGTTCGGTATCCGAGACGGGCGTCCATTGGGCTCGACAATTCGTCGCCGTCGCATCAAGGCCAGCATTCGGGCCCAATGAAAATCCATCATTCGGGTATTACATCCGCCACGAGGTCGAAAGGCATTTCGTTCATCAATCGGTCCGAATCTTCGACGGCTTCCTCGCTGACCATCATACGGGTCTAGGTCGCTGTCCGCGGAAGACAGGAGTCACCGCGATCAACTCAAACAAAAAAAAGGGAAATAGTCGTCTAATATTAGTTTGGCGGACGACAGTTGCCAACGCGACGCAACATCGTTTAATGTTTGGTTTTTTGTAAATTATACTTATTACATGTTTATATTGTAAATTTGCTTTATTGGAAATTGTATTTTTTATATTTATATTGTAATTCTTACTAGTAAGACTTCATTTCATACTTTTACGCCGAGGCGGATCCAACGAGCTATGGCTAACGGTGATTGGGGGTAGTCCATCCCCCGGGGGGTTGAGATTTTGCAATTAAAATATCTCGTAAACTATTGGGTTTAGAGAAAATTTTTTTCAATGAAATTTGCATAATATAAGTGGGGCTTTCGTCTGCCGTTAATTATTTTCCCAATAGTTATGTTTATAATTTATAAACAATTATGTCCCTTAACTGTGATCGTGATGCAGGATCGCAAGGCGAATCCACGCATCTGCACCATTAAATCATTTGCGACCCACCCCTTTGAAGTGTAATGAATTACCCTCTTGAATAACTAGAGAACCGTTCGGTAAAGAAAAAAATGTTATAACGAAACGTAGTGCAACTCAAAGAATACTTTGGAGGGGCATACAAAAATTCACGAAAATTTCATTTGTTTAAACATGTTACAGAGCACAAATTTCTTGTTTACAAAATTAACAATTTATTGCGAATAGTTCAATAGAGGAGCCCCGGCCCCCGGCCCCCGGCCCCGGCCTCCTGGACCGGTCCCAGCACCGGCCCGACCCCCCGGCCCCCTGTCCCCCGGCCTGGCCGCCAGCCCCGGTCTCCCGGCCCCCAGCCCCGGTCCCTGCCCAGCCCCCTGCCCAGCCCCCAGCCCCGATCCCTGCCCCGGCCCCCATCCCCGGCCCCCAGCCCCGGCCCCGGCCCCCGGTCCCCAGCCCCCAGCCCCCAGCCCCCAGCTCCCAGCTCCCAGCTCCCAGCCCATGAATACCCATGAATATCCCCCCCCGGCCCCGGACCCGGCCCCCAGCACCGGCCCCCAGCACCGGCCCCCGGTCGGGAAATTAGGGGAGGGAAGTTGAACTTCCGCGATATACCCTGATAGCACAGAGGCAAGGATTCGGCATATAATCCGCACCAAATCATGCCACCGGGATGCCATGAGAGGCCACATCCCATGATGTGGCGCCGAATACATACGCAAGGGGCGCCACGTGTAGTCTTTACGCTTTGGCATGAAATCCACGTCTTGTTGCAGTGTGGATCTGACTGACGTGGCTGATTTAACTGCTTTGAATTGAATATATTTGTAAAATATAAAATATTAAGTTAAATTTCATGATGCTCAGATTGAACCAATTATTCACTTTGGGATCAGCCACAGTCGTGGCTGAGCCGGGAGCTCAAGCCTGACATCTGGTACCCCATATTTTTGAGCTGAGCCGCGCCGTATTCACAGTCGTGGCTCAAGCCTGGATCGACGGAGCAATCGGCGTTCTGAAGCTGAACCATTTACTGCGAGCTTGTGTGTGTGTGTGATGTAGAAGACTTCGGGTGCTGTCGGGATAGTGTCTGACATATCGACCAATTAAATCACAGGTTACAACGGACGAGGCTCTGTATCGTTTCCGCTTTCTACTCGAATTCAAATACGTGTGTTAAGCTTCAGCATTGTCAAAGCGCGATCGGCAGAACTAAATTTAGAACTAGCTTGATTGGAACAGGAAGGAAATAAAAAACCTTTTTCGATTTAGAAAATAAACAGTGTTATTAAAAGATTACCGTTTTATTAAAATATTACAGTTTTATTTCCATTCCTTGCTTGAGGCAGGGATATCTCCTCCAAATTCCAACCGTCCATCTACAGCTGTCCATCTTCTAATGTGGATGGCATTATATCTGAAATAGAATTAGAATTACAAATAGAATTAGTCTTCACAAAATTAGGACAGAGATTAATGGAGAAAAAATACATACGCTTTATGATTCTCAGATGCAGGATTGGCGTCAGCAAGGATGAAAGTGCTGGAAACTCAGCACCTCCCATCAGCACCCCGTCCAATTCATGTTCTAATTATAAAAGTTGTAAAATTTGAAATTCTGAAGACCAAAAACGAAATACAAATTAAAAGTTGAAATGGGTGCTAATCAGTATACAAAACATAACCTTCAACTACTTACTGTATTCCTGGTTAATCCAGAAATTTGAAGGTAGACCGCTGGACACTCGAAATGGCTAAAAATGGCTAAAAACTGGACACTGGACACTACACGCTGTATCTTGAGATAATCGACGCGGGACGTTCAAGAATTTGCTCAAGCCACCGTTTTGGCTGACTTCGGAAATCCACCCCCTCTCCAGCGAAAAATCCGGCTCAATCCTGGCCCGGTCGACTGTGAATATGTAATGTCGAGGAAGGTTGAGAGGAGGACGAGTAACGAGAGATGTTAACTGTTTAGGAGCGATGAATTTATTGGAGGGTCTAGTCAGTCAGAGAGTCCGAGGTTGCGAGAGGAGCAGATCAGTCTGGCCCCCAGTCACGTCTTGGGTCCGGTCCTTAGGTGTGATAAGTCTTGCGTCAGGGTAGGGGGTGCAGAGTCAGCAGTTTAATCGTCAGCGTCGTAGCGTCCGTTACAAATACGGCCGCAAATAAGTCGGATTTCGTAAGCAAGAGCTTGAGCCGATGACGTCACAGGCGACTAATTTGACGACTGTGAATACGCGCGGCGTTCAAGTCATCATTTCTGGCTCTGGCTCGGCTCAATTTCGGCTCACTCACGACTGTGAATACGGGCCTTAGATTCGTTTCACAAACGTATTATTCGTTTCACAAACGTTTGACTGTCGCGACAACCGGATTACATGTTCTTATGAAAGGTCATAGACCGCAACTGGAGGCATGGACGAGGCACAAATTCCACTTAGATTGTCCAAGCTTGCCTCGGCCTGGCTATCAGGGACCCCTGAAATAAAAACATGTAATCCGGTTGTCGCGACAGTCAAACGTTTGTGAAACGAATCAAAGGCCAAAGTGAATAATTGGAGTCTGGTTCAATCTGAGCATCTTGAAATATAACTTAATATTTTATAATCTACAAATATATTCAAGTCACAGCTGTCAAATCAGTCAAATCCACTGGATTTGCACTGCAACAAGACGTGGATTCCATGTCAAAGCGTGATGACTACACGTGGCGCGCCTTACGTATGTATTCGGCGTTGCATTATGGGATTAACTCCATGCCTCCCGGAGGCATAATTTGGTGCGAATTGTATGCCGAAACCTTGCCTCTGTGCTATCAGAGTACTACATACTAATATGGACCGCATAAGTCCATAATAATTATCTTATTGTTCAATATTCAGCGACAGAAGTCCAGATTATTGAATAGCTTAGGCGAGCACTAAAAATTAAATTAAATTCAGTCGAAGAACCAAGGCAAAACCGCACATGGAAGACGAAACACGGGATTAGGCATTCAAAGTCAATCCGAAGTTAGTAAACACCGACGGTAATTCGCGACGCGTCCGAAAATTCAAATTTCTAAATAGGCGAGAAATTGGGCCGAACGCATGGCAGATAGAGTGATCCCCCCTTTCGCAAATCCGAAAGTGGGGATACACGATTTTCGACCCCTGGTACGGACAATGTAACAGTCAGTCTGTCTAATTCTCGCGACCAGTGCGGGCAGCAATTCTAACTCTGCCTATAGACGAGATCAAGAGATACGATTAAAAGAGGCACGCGTCTTCGACACGTCTGGGGTGAGCAACCACGCGTAGCTAGTAGCGATACAGTCCACTTTACCGCGAAGAAAACAGTATCTTTCCCGAACTCCCGAAGCGGAACGGATTACGGCGCTCCGAATCAGCTCAGCTGGAGTCTCGCGATAGATCCTCGGATTTACGGTGGCGACCCGCGCCGACTGTAAGGAGGAACGAAGACGGCAAACTTCTTCAAGCGCGACTCTTGCATCACTGCAAGAGCCGAGTCGCAAGAAAAAAAACGCTCCAAACCATCGTCACGACAGCATTCAACTACAACTTCGTCAGCTTTGGAACCAACAAGAGAGATGTCACCGGACTTTGAGGAAGATCTGCCTACTAGTGAAGCGGTCGTGTTGCTGTGCTGTCTGCGAGTTAATCCCCAGCACAAGAACACTTACTTATCGAAATCCGCTTCAACTTTTGATACAGGAATCATCGCCGACGATAGCCCGGGCAGACGAAGCAAGTGAGTGCGCTCTTATTGTGAAGGGATTCGGGGCACCTGTAAGAGTTGTCTAAGAAAATAAATCGATAATCGGGGAATTCCTCGCGCTTGCATTTATTAACACCTCCAACCCTAAATCCTTTCTATACCGGCCGTTTCCCTGAGAGGCTAAAGCCCTCAGGTGCAAACGTAAAACAAGACTTGCCTTTTACGTTTATTGGCCATGTGTGCGGGTTTCCCGTATTCGGCGTGAGCTCCTGTATTGAGGTATTTGCAATAAATTGTTGATTTTGTAAACAAGAAATTTATGCTCAATAAAATGTTCAAACAAATTAAATTTTCGTGAATTTTGCCGTACCGTTTTCTTGTTATTCAAGATAGTAGTTCTTTACACTTTTTAGGGGTGGGTCTCAAACGATTTTATGGTGCAGATGAGTGGATTCGCCTTGCGATCCTGTCTCACGATCACTGTTAAAGGACATAATTCTTTATAAATTATAAAAATAATTATTGGAAAAAATAATTAACGGCAGACGAAAGCCCCATTTATACCATGTATTGTGTACTACTTACTTTAACATGAAACTCGTAAATGTTAATATAAGCGCAGGGAATAATACAGCGCGGAGTACAAATCCATCCATTTGGAGACTGATTTCTGTTGACGGATTCGTAAGTGTCTCCAAATATACCCTTGTAATGATCGAAAATTTGTTAATAGTCTGTTTACAATAAATTAAGTTGCAAGACTTGGATTTGTACTCCGTCCTGTATTATTTCCTGCTCTAATATTGGCGTTATATTTACGAGTTTCGTGTTAGAGTAAATAATACACAATACAAATTTAAATTTTGCAATTTGTAATTGCAGTATTAGCAAACGCATAAAAATTAAAATATTTTTTACATCTTCATAAAACCGGTAAAAGTGAAAGCTGAAGTCAAACAACAGAAATATTGTAGAATATTAAATGTACAAAAAGGATTGAAATCTCAAAAAATAACATTACATCGTGCATGTAACGTGCAAAAACGCGCCAAGTACATATAGCACAATGGTACTGTGCATTATTGTCAGTATTAGAATCACAGGAGATTCTGTTGGGTCCCAATGAAAAGTATTTTATATTATTTTTATATCTGTTTTCGTAATTTCAGTAATAGAAAATATTATATGATTCAAAATTTCCTTGGCGCACATACTTGGCAAACATTAATTTCACTACTTTTTTACGCCATAAAACCAATATATAGCACTAGTATAATGTTATATCTTGTACTGATAATAATTCACAGTACCACTGTGCTATATGTACTGCGACGACGATCCGCCCGCGCCGTCGGCCGTACCCGCCCACGCGGCCGGGATCGTTCGCAAATGGGCTGCTTTGTGCGCTCCTCAGTAATTCCCCGCGACTCGCCTACCCCGCGGTTGGGCGCCAGGCCCCCGGAAGGACCAATACTTGTAACTAAAAACACGAGAGAGGATGTTGGGACGAATCGCGGAAGGAAATTCAGCTCTAATCACCCGGCGCGACTAGCCCAGGTCTCTGCAAATCGGGTCCGTGCTCAGCCCGAGGAAAAGCGCAGTCTGGCTCGACCGTCGTAGTACGGTGGAGACGGCCGAGTATAGTCGATAATCCCCTGAAAATCAAGCAGGCCACGAACGCGAAGAAATCCCGATGAAATGAGCAAATCCGGAGAGAAAGCACGTCATAGGATATTTATTTCACACGGAAGACAGCAATTCGGCCCGTTCACGAGATGGCCGTCGATGCCGGTCGCCGATTTCCGGTCGGGAACCACGTTGAGTTCGAATTCTAGTCCTCGGCCAATCACAGGCCCGCTCGCGCGTCGCGTGTTGCCCGCGGCCAATCAACGGGCCGCTCGCCCGGGCCGGTCACGGTGTCACGGTAAGACTAACGGCCAGCTGTTTTCGGTCGTCGTCAGGCAATCGATGAAACAAAAGATCATCGCTGGGTCTTGAAGAGATTTGCCCGGCGACGACCGAAAGCGCTAGCCGTTAGTCTTACCATAACCCATATTCAACGCAAACACGTGGTGAACTGTAAATGCTTACAGCTATCGTATTAAACTGCAATTGTGATGTGAGTGCACTTTTTGAGGGATATTTACGGATCATAGAGTCAGGATTTGACAGTGGGCAAGAGGCAAGGTGAAAGTGAAAATGTGAATGAAAGTGAAAGTGAATCAGATGTGACTTCCCATTAGGATTTCGGTATAAATTGTGATTTTAGTGTCAGTTAATGTTACATGGGATAAGAGCAAGATTCGGTGCTCATCAGTGTCTGTGTCAGTGTTTCTGGGATAATGAATGTACGGATTCTGCAACGTTTTTGATCCCAGCAGCACATTGAACCTTTTTATTCACAAATCCCAAAGGGCGAGATTTGACACGTTCTTTGGGATTTGTGAGTAAGCAGGATAATTGTTGTGCAACGTTCGGCGATTAGTTGCAGCGGAGATCGACCTGATGGAAGAATGAATGCCTGCCCATGAAGTTTAAGAAGTGGCTGAGCTGATTTGCACTGGCCGATCGACAGCGACGTAACTTGTCGAATCGTTCTTCTTTACCTACAAAGGTAAGGAAGAAAGACCAATTTTAACCCGTTTTTAAAATGTTAATATCTCGTTAACTAAGCCTTGATCGCGAAATCAATATACTTGTTTTTAGTCTTATTTTTGGCCGTAGAATCACCCCCTCCAGTTTGGCCCACCTGTTACTTTCCACCCTGTATATGCACTTTGACTTAACACTATTTTCTCATTTGATCTTTCAATTTTAATTCCCAGAAATAATCTAATTTCCTCTAAGTCTGTCATTCTAAATTTATTCATCAAATAGCTTTTGAACTATTCCATTGTCTCAATCTCAGCAGTCACAGTTATGAGATCATCTACATATAGCACTACATATATATTCTTTATAATATTTCCTCTATCTAAAATGTAAATGCAGCGGTCGACTGGCGAATTTCGGAAGCCTTTCTCCACTAGAGCTTTTTCAAACATTTCATACCAACATCTGGCTGATTGCTTCAGACCATACAAGGCTTTATTCAATTTACACACTTGCTTTCCATTACTCTCTACGGCTTCAGGAACCCGCATGTAAATTTCCTCTTTTAGGATGCCATTCAAGAAAGCTGTTTTTACATCCATATGGTGTATTAGTAAACTGTATTGATTTGCAAAAGCTATAAGAAATCGGAAACTGGAAATTCGTGCAATTGGCGCAAAGGTCTCATTATAATCTACCATGTATCTTTGGCTAAAATCCGGAGCCACTAGTCGAGCTTTGTATCTAATGGGCTTTCCAAATTCATCAGTCTTTACTACAAACACCCGTTAGCAATCTACAATATTTTTGTCTTTTGGCATTTGTACCAAATCCCACGTCTTATTTGCAATTAAAGAATTAATTTCATCATTAATAGCCTCTTCCCATTTTATCCTATCAATTCCAGTTTTAATCTCATCAAACGAAGTAGGAATTTCATAGACTGTTCATTGCGCACAGAAACGGTAATCCATTTCAATACATGTTTCATTATACGAAATAGGGGGTTTTTGTTTGACTCTATCACTCCTTCTTAGCTTTACACTATCAACTGTATTTTCAATCCCAAAAAATGACATTACATCGTGCATGTAACGTGCAAAAACGCGCCAAGTACATATAGCGCAGTGGTTTTATGGCGTGAAAAAGTAGTGAAATTAATGTCTGCCAAGTATGTGGGCCAATGAAATTTAGAATCATATAATATTTTCTATTACTGAAATTACGGAAACAGATTTAAAAAAAATATAAAGTACGTTTCATTGGGACCTCAACAGAATCTCCAGCACCGGCATACTTGGGGCGCCCATTTTAAGATTTAGAAACTATTCGCTACTTTACGTAATCTACAGGATACGAGTGTTTACAAATACAGTAAAGGTAGTGCCCTTATACACGTAGTATTCTCTGACGTAAAGGGTTATGTGCCGTGGCGCCCCAAGTATGCCGGTGCTGGAGATTCTGTTGAGGTCCCAATGAAACGTACTTTATATTTTTTTTAAATCTGTTTCCGTAATTTCAGTAATAGAAAATATTATAAGATTCTAAATTTCATTGGCCCACATACTTGGCAGACATTAATTTCACTACTTTTTCACGCCATAAAACCACTGCGCTATATGTACTTGGCGCGTTTTTGCACGTTACATGCACGATGTAATGTAATTTTTTGGGATTTCAATCCTTTTTGTACATTTATTATTCTACAATATTTCTGTTGTTTAACTTCAGCTTTCACTTCTACCGGTTTTATGCGACACATTGCATACAATGTGTGCTTATTTGTTTTTTAGTATGTATACCCAATTTCCATTTCCTGTCCTTATATTAAGTGTCGTGTTAGAGTGAAAAACAATATCTTAAAAATTACCAGAGCATATCCAAAGAACCACACGAATTCGTCATCGGATTGAAAGCGAAATTTATGATTAAATTGTTCATTAGATCAAATTAATTGCATATTACATATTAAATGCGCACGAGAAATTGGAAGTATCAAAAAGCATATGCAAAGTTGGGTAAAATAAAATTTTAGAAGATCACAATTCGGTCGAATGAACAATTTAATCACAAATTTCGCTTTCAATCTGATGACGAATTCGTATGGTTCTTTGGATATGCCCTTGTAATTTTCATGAATTTGCTAATACTGCTATTACAAATTGCAAAATTCAAATTTGTATTGTGCATTATTTACTCTAACACGAAACTCGTAAATGTAACGTCAATATTAGCGCAGGAAATAATACAACGTGGAGTACAAATCCAAGACTTGCAACTTAATTTATTGTAAACAGACTATTAACAAATTTCCGATTATTACAAGGGTATATTTGGAGACACTTACGAATCCGGCAGCAGAAATCAGTCCCCAAATGTATCCTAGTAATGGTCAGAAATTTGTTAACAGTTTGTTTACAACAAATGAAGTTGCACGATTTGGAGTTGTACTCCGCGCTGTATTATTTCCTGTGCTTATATTAACATTTACGAGTTTCGTGTTAGAGTAAGTAATACACAATACATGGTATAAATGGGGCTTTCGTCTGCCGTTAATTATTTTTTCCAATAATTATTTTTATAATATATAAACAATTATGTCCTTTAACAGTGATTGTGGTGCAGGATCGCAAGGCGAATCCACCCATCTGCACCATAAAATCGTTTGAGACCCACCCCTAAAAAGTGTAAAGGACTACCCTCTTGAATAACAAGAGAACGGTACGGTAGAGAGAAAAATGCTATAAGGAAAAGTAGGAAAAGTAGGAAAACTCAAGGAATACTTTGGAAGGGCATACAAGAATTCACGAAAATTTCATTTGTTAAAACAGCTTAAACATGTTGCAAATCACACAAGATTAATGTATATCATATAAAATAGCATGGTTCGATATTTGGTTTCTTGTAAATTATATTCATTACATATTTATATTGTAAATCCTACTGGTAGAACTGTACCTCACACTTCTGATGTACTTACCGTAACTATAATAATTACAAGAATTAGTGTTTGAGTTTGTTGGATTGGAGGTATTCATAACGCAGGTAAGTTTTGGCCATGTACACAATCCTTAAGAGTATGATGAGATTTAAACACACTTTACGTTTCAACTCCCAGGTTTGGAGTCCTCTTCAATTATATTACAACATACTGTCAATAAAAATAAACGACAAACATGAAAAATCTTATCCGTTTCCTACATTTGGCGTTAGGTATGGGACTAGAACAAAGTGCGCAGGGAAGGTGATAAGTATTAATGCTAACTTACTTTAATCGAAGGCTGACGGAGCGCTTTCAAACATGAACTTGTGAGTTTAAGCGAGCCTGGAACGCTTGCATACAACAAATGACATAATGAGGCATGAAATTCTATATCTCGAAGAACAAAACTTGTAAACCGTGGCGTTCCAATCCTGTATGTTGACAAAGTCCTATGTAAAGAACAGGGTACGTAGCGGTGAGAGTTACGTAAAGAACAGGGTATGAAGCGGTGAGAGTTAACAAAATGCTGTGGGTGCGAAAACTTACATGCATAGGAGGAACGCAGTAGAACAAAATTAATTGTATAGCAAAAGTGCAATCCCTTCGCCTATCCAACGCTTGTGAATGCTAATTAATGTAGTACGCAACCTTTTTCTCATTGCTTAGCAGACTATTTTACAAAGCCAGTATCACTTGATCCGAGTTCAGGATTACCTTGTTCCCTTGATGTTTGTGAAAATGGTCTGCGAAGTACTGAGAAAAATGTTGCGTACTACATTAAATAGCATTCACAAGTGTTGGATAGGCGAAGCGATTGGACTTTTGCTATACAATTTATTCTGTTCTACTGCTTTCCTCGTATGCATGTAAGTTTTCGCACCCACAGCATTTTGCTAACTCTCACCCCTGCATACCCTGTTCTTTACATAACTCTCACCGCTTCATACCCTGTTCTTTACATAACTCTCACCGCTACGTACCCTGTTCTTTACATAGGACTTTTTCACCATACAGGATTGGAACGGCACGGTTTACAAATTTTGTTCTTCAAGATATAGAATTTCATGCCTCGTTATGTCATTTGTTGTATGCGAGCCTGGAACGCTTGCATACAACAAATGACATAACGAGTGCGCAGGGAAGGTGGTAAGTATTAAAATGCTAACTTACTTTAATCGAAGGCTGACGGAGCGCTTTCAAAGTTCATGTTTGCGCTCCGTCAGCCTTCGATTAAAGTAACTTAGCATTTTAATACTTACCACCTTCCCTGCGCACTCGATTCAAACATGAACTTTGAAAGCGCTCCGTCAGCCTTCGATTAAAGTAAGTTAGCATTTTAATACTTACCACCTTCCCTGCGCACTTTGTTCTAGTCCCATACCTAAAGCCAAATGTAGGGAAAGGATAAGATTTTTCATGTTTGTTTTTTATTTTTATTGACAGCTTGTTGTAATATAATTGAATGTCATCATACTCCTAAGGATTGTATACATGGCCAAAACTTACCTGCGTTATTTTTATCGGATTCAAAGCGAAATTTATGGTTAAATTGTTTATTAGATCAACTTAATTGCATATTACATAGTAACCGCGCACGAGAAATAATAAAGCAGGCACAACGAAAACTAGATCCTGGAAGGTATACTAGCAGCGTCTCTCGATTTTGGGCCCGTGAAGATTACGGGATTTTCTAATATTTAATACTGGGAAGCATTTGATGCCCCCGGACCTCTGTACCGCCCATTGAGAACCCTGTTCTAGTTCCGTATCCGTAGGTTGCGTCCGCCAGGCCGCGAGATGGCTACGCGCGCATCCAGCGAGAAGCGAAGACACGGGCGAAAAAAAGGATCTTTTTTGGCAGAATAATTCGAGCATAAAATCTATATCTCAGCAACGGCTGCACGGATTGTCTTGTTGTTTATTACCAATCGACGCAGAAAAAATCAAAGAGTTGAAGGGAACAGTCATTCTTTCCCTAGATAATGCGAGTAATGCAAGTATATTGTCATTTACCATCCGGATAGGGCCCGCTAGCTAGTTCGTTCGCGTAAGTTACTTAGTAGCGTCGACGCGATGAGCTGCGCTCGGCTATATATACTTGGCGCGAGACGCTACCGCGTCTCTTGATCTGATTATCTTCCGGCATTGGCTCACTAGATTCATCTGTTTCTATTACAGAATTATTTTTCCTCAGGTCTGCTCCTACTTTCATTCTCAGCTCTACCCTACTTGATTTATCATTATCAGTTTTTCTTTTTCTTACCATATCTGATTTCTCATTATCAGATTCATTCATACTAAATGGTACACCTACTGATTTTGGCAACGCGCTTGTTGCATCAGTTTCTTGTAAATCTTTATTTTGATTTACTTCACTCATCATCGGACGAGATTTTAAATAGTTTGTTTCATCGACTATGACATCCCTCACGATTTCAAATTTATCGTGTTCCGTATTCCACACTTTATAACCGTTTGGTGCAATTCCCACCAATATAGCTTTATAATATTTTCTTTCAAATTTTGTTTTCCTAATCTAATTATGCACGTAAACTGTTCAGCCAAATACCTTTAGATATCTTAATTGCGGTCGTTCATTATGCCATAACTCAAAAGGTGTCTTGTCTACCGGAATAGCCTTCGATGGAGTTAAATTTATTAAGTATGTTGCTGTTAAAACTGCTTTTCCCCAAAACCTTTTTTCTAAACCCGCACTGCTTATCATTGCGCGTGTTGTTTCCGTAATTGTTCTATTCATCCGTCCGGCAACGCCATTTAACTGGGAAGTACGGGGAACCGTTAAATGATAGCTAATCCCTTTCTCAATGCAATAGTCTTTCATATCATTCGATAAGTACTCTCTGCCATTATCAAAATATAAATTGACTAATTTTGAATTAAACCGAGCTTTACTTTGGACAACATAATCTTTGAACACTGAGAAAACTTCAGATTTCTGCTGGACTAAGTATGCTACTGTATGTTATGTGTATTCGTCTATAAATGTTACATATTAATTTTTATCGTTAGTGGTAGAAGGAGTGGTCGGGTGGCACACATCAGTATGAATAACGAATAACGGTCACGCAATATGACTCTTATCTTTGTCTGTTTGAAACAGCAATCTTGCTTGTTTCCCATATATGCAAGCTTCACAAAGATTATCCTTTGGAACTATGTTTTCAAGACAAGTCTCATCAGAAGTCATTTGTTTATTCTTTAACTGTAATAATTTTGCCTCTCCCATGTGCCCTAACCGTTTGTGCCATAATTCATAATTACATGTTATCTCATTGTATAGTAAAGAGTTCATAAAATTTACCCCTTTTTTAATTTTGAAATCGATAGCTATTAGATTGTTCAAAGGCTTACCGCTCATAACCATCTTATCGTCTTTAAATATCTATACTCCTCTATCATTAGATACAATGCTCATTCTGCTTTGCTGCATCCTCCATACTGATAGTATATTGTACGGTACATCTGGGCAATATACAACGTCTTCCAAAATTCCACAGATCACCAGGTTGCTCATTACGTTTATTTGTCCTTTCTTTGTTGCCGGGATGAACTCCCCGTTCTTTGCTAGAGATATTTTTATATCTGGATATAAATCTGTATCACTGGAAAAAACATTTTTATCATTGACCAGATAATCAGATGCACCCGAATCAAGAAGGGACGTCAGCGTATTTTCTTGTCGTGGATTGGCATTCTCTAGTCATGAATGCGTAACCAGAAACATTGACATCCGTTTGTTTCTGTGCCGTTTTTACAGAATGCGAAATTGTATTTCTTTGCCCTGTCTTGTATTGCTGACTTCTCTTGTAGTAGAAACTACAAGAAACTACAAGAAACAATACGCCTCCGTTCCTGTTTTGACCTCTTCGTTGAAATCTTCTAAAGCGCGAATGCTCAAAATTATTCGGCTTTCAGTTTTCCACCTCCATCTTCTCTGCTTGCAACTTGGCACTAGTGTCCACTTTCTCACTTTCGATTTTCAACTCGTGATCAAATAGCTTCTTTTTTACAATGTCTAGAGTAATGTTAGTTTCCGTCATCATCGTTTCAATGACGATTGAAGCAGTATTGTCAGCTTCTGGTAAACTTGATAACAGAATCGACACGATTTCTTTCTCTCTGGGAGTCACACTGGTTGCCGAGAATTCGCTTATTAGGTTATCGAATGCTTCGAAATGTACTTTCATTAGGGAGTGACTTTTCATTTTTAACTGTAATCCAGGTTCGTCAAAATGGATTTAGCGGTACTATGCGGCGTGACGTATTTGAGATGAGTATCTGCAACATTCTGCACAATTGTACACTTAGCAATCCGTTCACTTTTTGACCACTCTTTTGACCGCAACGCCAACACGCGATACCACTCTCGGGGCCTTCCGGGCAGTAGAATTAGTACTAATACGGGCAATTAGATGAGCCGAGGTCCAAGGGACGAGCAAGGAAGCACCGGCGGAATGGAGAAAGAACAGCGCTTGGGGCGCGAGGACGGGGGAGGTATCCCAGGGGGATCCTCCCTTGAATACGTTTCCCGCCACTGACCAGGGGTCAATTTGCCCACTGGGTCACGGGGGCGCTCATCTGCCCTGCGGAGCATTAGCGTAGGGCGTACCCCTAATGGTGACCCACGCGGGGCACGGCGATCCCGGGGGGGATCGAGGCGCGGAAGCCTGAGGGCCAATCGCTCCCCACCCAGCCTACCGCAGCCAGAGTTTCCGCCGGCGACGACCACCAGCCGCTGAGCTCCCGAGAAGGACCAGCGCCTGCCATCTGTGGAGGACCAGCAGGACTCGGGATGACGTCATCACCAACGTTGCGCAAAATCCCGAAAAGCATGCGCGTGCCGAACATGCGGCGTAATTGCCGAGAACGCGTAAATCGTTAATCAATCTTCGATCGCGTTAGTGGACGGGCGCATCGCAAAGAGACTTGACCAAGACCATGGAGAAAGTATTTGAATATTTCCTAGAGGACAGCGATTCGGTAAGTGTACTTGATTAGCCCTTTTCCGTATTATCGAATGTATTGAATCAATGTACGCGTTAGAGTCACGTTTTGTGCTGTATTGTTGAAAGATTTTCCGGCTTCACCGGTATTGCGTAGTTGCTTGCCAATTCGATTCCTTTCGTTGCTGGATGATGTAATCTCTTGCGTCGTGTGCGTTAAGGCGTGTTATACCGAAAGTTGAGAGTAATTATCGATTTTCGCGTTAGTCATTCCGCCATTGCGCGATGCCGTTGAAAAAAATGTGCCGACTCTCGGATAATCGGAATAATTGTGTTTAACCCCTTGCACTACCGCGAACTTCTGAAAAAGCCGTGCCGAACTTGGCCGTCGGAATGGTCGTAGGAGGTACCGAGCGGCGCAGCTCGAGTGGGAGCAATTTGAAACACAATACCTTACGACTGAGTTACATAGTCCTGCTCTCGTATTTATTTCACGCGATGAAAATCTTTGAAAATTTAAATGAATTTGAATAAAAAACGTGTAGAAGTACTATAATTATTACACATCATAAGAAATAAATTTTAGTATAATATAATAGTAATAGGAAAACACATATCAAATAAATTTTAATATAATATAATAATAATAGGAAAGAATAAACGTGGTAGTAATATTTTAAATGAAATCAATGCCATCATCAGATCTAAAAATGAAAAACAAAATTTAAATAAACAATTAAATATCAACAAAAAATTAAATTAAAAAATACTTACGAGTCTGAAATTAGTAATCTTGCTTGGTATGGTATGTTATAAAACAGTCCGGTACATGCATGGCCTTACATTTTGAACACTCCCACGTCGTTTCGCTGCGTTGTTTGTGTTTGTAACACACTTTACATGCCTTAGTTGGATGTTCCTTTGCAGAAGTTGGAGCAAATTGTTTTGGAAAATGAGCCCAATATTGTGCCTGTAAGCGCATTGGTGTTTCATATCCTGCAGATGTCGGGCGCCTTGTATGGTCAGGCAGCTCAACATATTTTAAAAGTGCCTCGGCTATATCAATTCTGTAATTCACATACGATTGTCTTCCTGAAGATTGTAAGTGTTTTTTGAGAATGAATGCATTATATAGCGCCATGTCGGACATGTAGAAAAAGAGTTTTTTATAACCCTTCAGGTATTTCCGCATAATGGGAAAACATGCCAACATTTGGTCATTAAGATCAATGCCACCCATTCCATTGTTATATTCAATCACGCAATTTGGTTTCCATTTGGTTCTATCTTGCTTATCCGTCACCTCGACAAATTCTATCAATGCGTGTTTGGTTGTCAACATATAAACATCACGTTTATCTTTCCATCTCATAGCTAACAACCCATTGCACGTTCTATATTCATATTCTCCTGGTTTTAATTTCTTTGGTGCAAGATCTTTCGGCATATTTTTTCTGGTATTACGCACGGTACCGATAACATTAGTCTTTAGATTGTGCAATTTTAGAAACAGGGCGGGTGAGGAACACCAGTTGTCAATATACAACGTGTATCCTGTATTTAGTAGCGGTTTTATCAATTCCATCGCAACACATTCCGATGCACTGTCAGTTGAGTGAATTTTATCTTGCCCAATATATATTTTAAATTTGCTGCAAAACCCAGTGCTTGCTTCACACAGCTTATATATTTTTATGCCAAACCGGGCTCGTTTGGACGGATTAAATTGTTTGTATGCCAAGCGGCCCTTATATCGCATCAATGACTCATCAATGCTTACATGTTCATCAAGTGTGTAAATCTTACTAAATTTCTTGTTAAAATAATTAATAATTGGTTTTATCTTGTGAAGGCGGTCGTTGCCTTGGTGCGCTTCATTATTTGCGAAATGCAAGCATCGAGATATTTGTGTGAATCTCTTCAACGGCATTACTTTACTAAATATAGGAGTTTCTATCACTTCCCGCTTAGTCCAATACATTTGAATATATGGGTTTTTGACTTGTGTCATCAAAATACACAAAGCATAATACCCCAACATCTCATTCTTGGTGACTGGAAACCAATTTTCGTCCACTTTTCTTCTTCACCCATTGCCCATTATTTGTTCGGCATAAAGATTCGTTTGCGTAACTACAATGTCTCAGAAATTGTCGTCGAAAAGTATAAAAAATAAATCCAATAATCCGTTACGTGTATTTAGTTGATCTAAAACATAGTCTGTTGCACCATGCAATGCGGAATATTTCCAAATTTGTGTAGTGTTAACACTTTTCTTCCAATTCCAGTCAACATTCGGGCCGGGTCTAGGATTCTCCTCTTCATCAGTATCGGATATAATTACTCTTTGTGCACGATTCACCACTGGCGCAATCACGCTGCTGACATCAGAATTTTCATCATTTATGACTCGTTCTTCTACTTTCTTATTACTCTCACTTCCCCGCGAACTACGTGTTTTTTTTACCGGTTTTGCTTCTTTTCTTATGCATTGTGACGGGGTTGGCAAAATTACAAATAATGAAGAATAAGATTTTCCGTGACGAGGGCTGTTCGAAACAGGTGCACCTCGTATGACGGAATGGTACACTCTGAAGTACGATCGAAACTTTCTTTCTTCTCGCTGTGTCTCCATGTCTCTTGAACAGATAAGATTTCTTTATACAAGAGATCTTATCTGTTTTGGTCTACCGGCACGACCGAACGTAACACTATCCCCTAAGTAACACGTGACCTATACGGGGGGACATATGATCCCATTCAAGAAAGCCGAGTTATCTTTAGGACCCGACTAGGACCCGAAATTAGGATCACAAGTCTGACTCGTGATATTCATGTTTGGCACGAAATATCGATCACGAGTCTGACTCGTGATATTCACTTTTGGCACAAAATTTTCATCACGAGTCAGACTCGTCAAAGTAGTGCAAGGGGTTAAATTTCTTTATGTGAAATTCCTGTTTTGTGCCGTATTTCCACCAATGCTCGATAGAACGAACTCATTCCGCGTGATCCGCCCCTCGGAGAAATTTCGACTTTTCGGTTGCAAGTAGTAAAAGAGATTCTCGAATTAATTTTTCGGGAGAAACAAATAGAGTCAATTTTGGATAGCAGTTTCGAACGAGTTTCAGCTCGCGGCACTTCGGTGCCTGGAGCCCAACGGATTTTGGTTTTGAAGATTTTGGATTTTGAAGAGGATCTCGGGGATTTTTCTTTGTCCGCGACGAATTTTCGAAGTTAATACATCTCGACTATTTATCAGTAAATACAGTACCTAATTTTTCATGGATTGATTTTTTAATTCCATGTAAAGCATTGATATAACGGGTTGTACTTGTAGATGTTTTATAGTTGCGATACTTCGGCGATCGCGCACGAAGTGCAACTCGGTTCGAGGGTTCGTATGGGAGCGGAAATGAAGGGAGAGTAATTTTTGGAGATGACACACAGTTAAATTTCAATTATGAAATATCAGATTTCATTTTCTCGTACAAGATATTGTGTATGCCATGTACAGAGAAGTGCCGTGATCGTTGATGACTGTGGTTGTGGCTGTCGTCGGCGAGGCGTGAAATCCTGTAAGCTAGAAGAAAGAGCACAATAGATTAGTGTCAATATTGTGAGCGTTCAGGCTTGACGATAGCGAGCGCGAAGTCCTCGCGATCGCTATCTTCTAACTCAATTCAATTCGTGGACTGTATAGTTTGGAATTTCGGATGTTCATTTCACATAAGTTAACACCTTGATCTATTTGAATTTTTGTTCTAAGCCCGAGTCGAAGTTAACGTAAGCGCGTAGAGAGTTGTAAATTCTCTACGACTTTTGATCCGTGTATGAGAAGAGAATCTATTTGGATCAAGTTAATTTCGGCTATTGCATTGAGGTAAAGTCTCTGCAGTGACTCGGCGGGGCCTGCGTTCGTGACGCGCGAGACGGTAAGCCGTCACGCTCGTGGCCACGAAACAATAGACAAGCCGATTATCGCTCTACCGCGATAATCGAGAGCATAATTATTTCTTTTTGCTGGAAATTTGAGAAATTTCCAGAGGCTGCCACGAAGGTGTTCCCGTTATGTCTGTTTACTCACAAACATTAAGAAGGGAAAGGGAAGGGGAATGATCGCGGCTCAAGATTAAAACAAGTTAATTGAACACTTTACTGGAAATTCTTTATCGGGACAAAACTCAAAATTTGACTTACGGCTAAGGAATACCGGCATAAAAAAACCCCAAGGTCCCTGTTGGGGAAAAAAGCCTGTATTCCTTCACAAGATCCGCGTCGCTATCTATCTTTTAACAGTCTTACCAAATCAAATCAATCATGAAAATCTAACGCAAAATGGCCATTTACAATAACAAGAAGAAGAAGAGAGCTCTCTTACCGGGTACTCGCCGCCAACGCCAACGCAGAGCGATCTAGCCCGCCGAGTGTGCTCACACGCCTCGGGGAAACAAAATGCTGCAGGTGGGCACCAACCGCACCTTAACAGGCAAAAAGGACAGCACCCTTGCACTTCCTCACCAACAATTCACTTGCGCGGTGCAGCTTTCCCCGTCTAACTCGCCTAAATCGCCCGATTCTAAAACTCTTTGTCACTCGCTAATTAGTCGCACACGCAGTCGCTCCTACCGTGGTCGGCTCGATTCTGGCACGCGCTCGGCTTCTCGCGAGGTCCCCGAACCGCTTTTGTTTTTCGAATCGCGCATGCTGCCGAAAACCGAAGCCTCGCTGTCGCCAGGAGAAAAGGCGCGAACGCCCAAGACGCGTCACGCTACCGCGAGCGTTTTTCAAACGCGAACAATGTCTATCATGCAATTCACTTGAGAATCAAGTTTAGTCGGCTGGCAAGGTCGCGTCGAGGATTAGCTTCTCGGTTGGCAGACTTGCTTTCAGCTCGGCTTTTCGCATGTAAGTGACGACTCGTCTTCGCTGCTTCCTGGAAGAAAGCGAAGACGAGTCGTACTAGGTGGCGTGCAAGATAACTTCTTATAGAACTTACCTGTCATGCCTTTGGTTCTCTCGCGTACGAATTACTGGAATTAACTGAAATGACCGAACACGCATCTCAGTCGGGCGAGTCGGTTTTTCTCATTTCTTTGTCACAGCACTAACGCGTATTAACGGATATTGAACAGTAGAAGAATTAACGGGCTTAAAATAGTCCATAGCTGTTGTTGCTCAGAATGAATGCCTAGAACTTTGTGTACTATTATTAATTCACTTACGTAAGATACCGACTAGAGAGTCCAAAACTGCTGGTAGCGTCCGCCCTTCAACAAGTTTAACCGAGTCGCTCCCGTTTATAAGAAAAGTATCTTATGGTAAAGGAAACCGTAAATAAAAAGGGTGCAATGAGGTGCGACACTACGCGTCCAACGGCATTCAATAGTGGAAAGCATACTAAATAACAGGAAAAAAAAGTTGGCCGAATTTGCCCCAATCCCAGATATTTAATGAAATGTTGAATTATTTAATAATGATAATGATATTTAATGATTTAATTGATTAATGGATAAATGATATTTAATGGCTCAGCTCATTTCTTAAATACATATTCAAGAAATAAGACAAGTAAATAAATATTATTGTTTATAACTGTGGCGTACATTTTTGAAAATTCTGAAATAAATTGCGGCCATAGGGGATTGTCCAAGGACACAGGGAAAAAAGTTTCGTAATTGTATATGGTGCAATATTCGAGAAATGGCATGGTTAAATAAATATTATTGTTCTTACTATAAAGTACCATCCTGGGACTTTTGACGAAAATTGAGGTTATAGTGGACTGTCCAAATATAAATGGAAAAAGTTTGGTAATTGTACGAATCCGCCATATGGGTCACAAAAATTAATGAAACAAAAAACATTTTTTATCATTGATGCCGGAACGGGAAGATATAACGGTATTTCTTTTATTGTTCTTTAAATTCTCAACATTTTGAAATTTAAATGAAACCGATTGCATATTCTGATCGCAAGATATAATTGATTTCGATTTTTTAATCATCATACGTTTTCCCGAAAACCCTTCGACAAAAAGGGCTGCAACTTGGTGAAAAATTATTTTTTAATTCTCCAAATATCGCCTCAAATTGCCGTTCAAAAAACTCTAAGGGCATTTTTGGCTGCTTACCCGGCTACGCCCTTTAGTAATAAAGTAATGCTGGTTCGGGTCGAACATTTGAGAATATTTGCAGATTGGAGCAGGCATGTGCAGGAAAGCATGCTCCCGGCTAGTAATGCCCCAATTTCCGAGCGAGGAGGGCGTGCAGCGTGTTTTTGTGGAAAAGAGAAATTCCACCTATCCTTTGTGGGAAGGTTGCGACGACGATTCTTTCTCGCGGCCGACCGTGTTCGTCCGCGATGCCGATTTCGTTCGCAAAGTCCGTTATTTTCAACGGAGTTACTAAGTCCGCACACAAACACACGATTGACCGGCTCCTGGAGTGGGCGCGAGGACCCCGAAAGCACCAGAATTTATAATAGAAGAGACCGGAAGATGTTCCGAATCCAGAAAAATCTAGAAAGCTCGACCGTCCGATCACGGCGGGATCGGCCGAGCAACCAAAACAAATATCATTTAATTCAGAATTCCAAGGAGATTATTATTATCAACGGAAGTGAAGTACAACTGAACGCGGCCGAATTGCCCTGCCGCATGAAGTAACTGCTATCGCTCTTTTCAAACGCGGCCACACACTCACTCGCTACCGCTTTCAAACCTATTAACCGTCGCCGGCCTTTCGCGCGGCCAACTTATCGCTTATTACTCCAAAAACGGAGGACTGGCTTATTACTTCGGTTTCCCGAAGGGAGGTCAGTTATGCTACATCGTCGAAATCTCGCCACCGGTCGGTCACCCACTTGGCCTGTTCCTGGTGAGGCCTTCGTGGGCCGCCCGCCCCCCCCCCCCTTCCCCTCGAAGCCGTTGCTCTAAACTTGCGACATTGTTTCCCCGGTCAAACCTCCCCAGGCCTGTTCCTCTAAGGACCGACCCAACAACCGAATCCCCGATCGTCCGATCATCTCCGATTCAACTCTTCGAGCGGTCACCGATCCCCCAAGAACCGCGCGCAGGAGATAACGCAAGAAAGAAGGAGCAACGCTTACCTCGTCTGCCAACCCGTTCTTCTGCGAAATCCGTTGACTGGGGCCGAAACTCCTGGCACCCACAATTACTCACAACTAGTGCGGCCGTTCGCCGCACACGCCGGGAACCAAGTGTCGATCGTTTTGCTCTGGGTTGGCAGCCGAAACTCGCGCTGATGATTACGCCGCCTAGCCTAATTAATCGCTAATTAGGATCTTCTTCAGCGGCTCCCAGATGGTGGGTCCTGTCTCGATCCTATGTTCGATCGTCTGGCGTCTCCTCCGTCTCCTCAGCTGTGCGGCTCTGCTGACGGGTGTTTGCGATTCCGTCCGGGTGATCAAACCGGCCGGAAACGCGGATCTTAGCCATTACCTCGCCAAAAATATAATTAGTTATTACTCTAGGTCCTAATATCCTAACTCTACTCCCCCCCTTCCTGGTCTGCAGGGGAGGACATTCGCGTAAAGGCTTCGGCTGACCCCGGAGACGTCCTTTGGGGCCTAGCGTCCCCACGTGGCCTGAAGCGCTAGCTCACCAGTGCTGGGGGACCTTAGCTCCCAAACCAGTAGTGGCGAATCCACGGGTGGTCAAACACCAGTGACCATGTTAATACTGATACCGCGGGGGCCGGATGTTGATCCTTTTCCCCATCCCTTTCCAAGTCCTCCGGCCATCTGGTTGTTGGACTCGCGGGGGGTAGTGGTTAACCCACATTCTTGGGTAGGGACCCCCGTGGGTCCCACCGTGTGAGTTGCGTACCAACAACTCGGAGGCCGACCTGCATCGTCGGCAGGGTGTGGATAGGCACCCGGCTCCACCAGTAGTTTGCCTTCGGCCAGGACTCATGTTGTGCAACTGGTAGGCCACCTGCTTCGGCGGGTGCCGCGCTGATTGGGCAGTATCCCAATCCCTCGCCCATGGGGGCCGTCTCAATAAGGGCTTCGTGCCAGGCGTGGGACTTAAAACCGCAGACTCTGTCCCCCCCTTCCTGGCGTGTGCGGCGACTACTCTCCGCTAGGGTTGGTCAGACGGGGCACTTAAAAAAGTGCTACGTGACAAGGTATAGCGAGAAGAGCTGCGCGGTGTTTCGGATAAGATGTGGGGGGGGGGGGGGGGGGGGCGTTGGGAGGGGGGATCTATGGCTGTCGGTGATTACTTTCAATTTTGCCGCCAAGTACTTTTAAGGCAGAATATGAATTTTTTAGTCAAAGGGAAGGACTGTTAGCTGAAGCTAGGTAGATTTGCATGGGCGTTATGCCACATGTGCTGTGTACAGCCTCTACGCGGCCACATTTTGGGATTTCAGTTTTTTCGTAGAATATGACTTTACTATCAGCAAGTGAATTTGCATTAATGAAGAACTCATTTTCTTGTATTCTGGATAAATGAAATGAAACTACATATGTTGTACTTGGCTCACATCTTTGCATTTTGAATGATTTTTTGGGATATTTCATTTTGACGGGGTCAAAATCGAAGTATATCTTGCAACGTGCTTTTCCCTGCCGGCCGTTCACGTGCCGGCAGATACTGGACACGGGCTATTCACTAGGCTTCGTCAGTCAGAATTATGGGTCACCCGGGAATAGGGCGCCACGTGCTCACATACGTAATTTCTAGTATGCTCCCGAAATCGATGGTCATCCAGTCATCCTTCCTTCTTTGAGATCTTCTCCCTTCCGGCAGCTCAGTTAGGAGATCCCCAGAGAGTAGGCCCGGGCGAAGCCCGGAGGCACCGGAAGCAGGGCACAGGGAACGGGATCGCGCTCAAGAAACCATAGCCGGAAATAAGGGTCCTCAAAAGATAATTGAGCGATTCCACGCCAAATGATCACAGTTCATTCACACTTGGTCTCCGATTTTTTTTAAACTTCACAGATTTGTAGCCCTTGTCGAATCCTGTAAAATGCTTTTTTCCAGTCCTCGATATCGTTATTAGTTTTTAAGTTATTTAACTGCAAAGTTTGGGATCAACTTTTTTTCAAAAATTCATAACTCGACAACTAATAAAGATACCAGGATGTGCGACCCGGCGTTTTACGCGGAAATGTTCAAATTTTAATAAAAAAAATACTTCGTGTTGGTACAACCTCAATAAATAGTTACAAAATATAAATAAATGTTGTTATTAAGGTTGTACCAACACGAAGTAATTTTTTTCTTAAAATTTGAACATTTCCGCGTAAAACGCCGGGTCGCACATCCTGGTATCTTTATTAGTTGTCGAGTTATGAATTTTTGAAAAAAAGTTGATCCCAAACTTTGCAGTTAAATAACTTAAAAACTAATAACGATATCGAGGACTGGAAAAAAGCATTTTACAGGATTCGACAAGGGCTACAAATCTGTGAAGTTTAAAAAAAATCGGGGACCAAGTATGAATGAACTGTGATCATTTGGCATGGAATCGCTCAATTCATTAAGAAGTAGGGGATTAGCTCCCGAACAAAATGAGGTGAACCGAAAATAAAGACCCAAAATAACACAAAGAGAGATAAGAAGTATTCGGTGATCGTGACTCGAGGGGGGATCGTTGGAAATCCGCACGTGGTTACGCCCAAGATGGCGTCGCTAGCGCTTCCGTCACGCCACGCGGTCGAATCCGACAATTCCGGATATCTTCGGCGACCGATCCTTAATTCGCAAGCGACAATGAATATTTTTCGGTAATTATTTACAATTGGGCACTCCTCACCGCTTTGGCTGAAATTTGAATATGTAGTAGAGTTGAATGCGTAGATGACAGATCTGTAAGTAAAAATTGTCGCTCTCATTTCGATTTCGAGTTATTAACAATTATATGAAAAATATTAATTTTTAAAATCCTCTGTAAAATAGTGTCCACTTGACCGATTTGGCTGAAATTTGAATATGTTGTACTCTTCGATACGTAGATTGCAGATATGCAAATAAAAATTGTCGCTCTCTTTCCGTTCTTGAGATATCAATAATTATGTTAACTAATTATATAACAATAGGTAGCGCTTTGCCGATTTGGCTGTAAATTAAATATGTTATAGAGCTCGATGCGCAGATGACATATTTGCAAATAAGAATTACCGATCTCTTTCTATTCTTAAAATATTAATGATTATATGCGCGAAAATGCACTATTCTTTACAGGCACTCTATGAAATACTGTTCTCCTTATCGAATTTCATGGATTATCGTTATATTATACGTTAGCGCCCCCTTCACCTCATCTGGCACTGACCTGACCTGTGACTGTAAAGCCTAATGACACTTAATACGTTTTATAGTCACAAGTCAGATCAGTGCCAGATGAGAGGAAGGGGGCGCAACTGTAAAACGTGATAAGCCTCATTATGCTTTACAGTCACAGGTCAGGTCAGTGCCAGATGAGGTGAAGGGGGCGCTAACGTATAATATAATGTGCGACGACGATCCGTGCCCGCGCACGGCCGTACCCGTTACCGCAGCCCGAACCGCCCGCAATAGTTGCCCCGATGTCCAGCACGCTCCGCCGATCTCGTGTGTGGGCGCCAGGCCCCCCCGAAAGGAGCCAATATTTAATAACGAATTGAGATCGGACGCTGATCCGGAACGCGCATTTGGACGGTAGTTCTCCCGACTCGACTAGCTCCGGTCTCTGATAGGGGTCCGTGCGATGCCCGATGGGAAGCGCCGGAACGTCCGGCCGTCCTGGTACGGCGGAATCGGCCGAGACACGTCAACGCGGGTGAAAAGGGAGCATGCAAACCCAAAAAACCCCGCGGAGAGAAATAACCCCGAGTTCGTGCAGAAAATAACAGAGATGAGTTTATTCCAAATAATCGTAATCCGCAATCGAGTTAACAAGATGGCCGCGTCCGCGTGCCGTCGCTGAACCTTCGAGAACACGCTACGTTCGAATCCGAATCGTCGGCCAATCGCAGGGCCGCTCGCCGCTCGCGTGTCGACCGCAGCCAATCACGGGGCCGCTCGCCGCTCGCACTACTATCGCTCGACTTACTGACTTGACTTGACCACGAAACGGGGGAGATTACGCGTCTTCAGGCCCGGAAACTCGATGCCCTTCGGTCGCCTCTTAGCCTGTCCCAGGAGAGGCCTTCTAGGGCCGGGGACCCCCCTCGAAGGTGTCGCGAACCGCGCGACTTTGTTGCCCCGGTCACACCCCTCCTGGTCTGTTCCTCCCACGACTTACTAACCCACCGAGTCAACCCTTAATGGAACCCCGCAAAGAGCCGCACCAGAATATCCCCCAGAACCCCGCACACGCACCAGAGAAACGTAAAGGAAGGATCAAGCACTTACCGTCGCCGCTAGACCGCTAACCTCGTGCACTGCTCCTTGGACTCACTCCACACGGCCGAAGAATTCCACGAAGGATCGAACACGCGGCCGAAAGACTCTAGGTGAGGACTCTCAACGCCAAACTCACTTTAGCAAAGCTCCGAAGAACGCAAAACTGTCGAGAAGATATCTGGACTGCTCGCTACGCGCGCCGGAAGTCAAGTGACGCGAGGTTAGCACGTGACCGGCGGCGAGGGTTCGTGCCGCTCATTACGCCGCCTAGTTTAGGGGGATGCGCTAGATAAATCCCACGGCGTCCGACAGGTGGTAGGTCGAGTTCGATTCTCCATCGATTCGCGGCCTAGATCCTCGCCATCCCGGTGCTGCTCCCTCTCCGGCCGCAGCTCTGTCTCCTTGTTCTCCGCTGGTTGGTAGGTGTGATACTTGTCGGGATGTCGACCGGGTGATCAGTCCGGCCGACATCGCCACCGAACTGTCTCGAAGGTGTAAAACAATAAATGGGGTAAATGATTTTTCTCTTTGCGGTGCGCTTGGCCCTTCGGAACGTGATCCCCCCCCGTCCCGGCGCGCGTAACAAGTTATCTCACGCGGGGGCTGGCGGTGACGGAGCGGCGACGAAACGCTTCGTCACAAATGATAATGCATGACATTCGATAAGGAGACCAGTATTTCATAGAGTGCCTGTAAACAATAGTGCATTTTCGCGCATATAATCATTAATATTTTAAGAATAGAAAGAGATCGGTAATTTTTATTGCAAATATGTCATCTACGCATCGCGCTCTATAACATATTTAATTTATAGCCAAATCGGCAAAGCGCTACCTATTGTTATATAATTAGTTAACATAATTGTTGATATCTCAAGAACGGAAAGAGAGCGAAAATTTTTATTTGCATATCTGCAATCCACGTATTGAAGAGTACAACATATTCAAATTTCAGCCAAATCGGTGAGGAGTGCCCAATTGTAAATAATTACCTATTTTTCCGTGTTTGGGGATGCTCGAGCTAACTATTTCCTACTCTCAGGGAGATTCGCATTCCCCACGCTGGCTGAGTTTCAACTACTCTAACTGATGCTATTTTTAACGGCTCCCGGGACCTTCCCGAGTCCACGCGGGAAAGCGAGCCTTCGATGGCTTTCCTCGGAGGAGCCACGTGCGCTGCCCACTGGTCACGGGCCCGAAACCCCACCACGCAGCCTCGGACACTCCCTATTTAATCCGGACGCACGTGGACCGGCTCGCCCCCTACTGACCGTGCGCCACCGAAAGCCCTCACGCCTACCCACGCCCGAATTGACTGTTCCACGATTCACTTAATTGTCTTACGCCCGAGGGGAGAGAAAGCGGCCCTTGGAATCGCGCCCAATGCCCAAGAAATACCAGAAAAGGACTTACCGCTCCTGCCGTATCCTCGCTTCCTTACTTTACAATGGCCGCTGATCTTCACGCGCCCGTTACTACGCTCGTTAATCGCGCTCGCTAAAGAGATTACGTCCGCCCGCTATGGGTCCTAAGAGCCGAATGAGGAAACGATGATCCAGACAGGAAGCGGTAAGCACGTGCGCGCTACAAGCGGGAAAAATTGCAATCAATTAGTCCTAGCGCGTGCCCTAGATGGAGTCCCTGGTTTTGATTTTCGCCCGCTGAATCCTTCGGCCGCCAGCAGCCTTCCTTCTCGCTCCCACTCGTGGCTCCGGTGTATGGCTGGCGGCTCAGCTGGATGTGTTCTCGTCCTCTCTCTCTCTCTTTCTCCTATATGCTGTTATGGGCCACCGGGCTCGATCGGGTGATCAATCCGACCGTTCCCGGCGCCCATATTCCTGTGGATCTCAAATATACGAGTGGGTTAATTTCCATAACGGGTGGGTGCCGCTAGCTTTCCCTTACGGACTCGGGGCGTGCGAAGATTTCTTGCGGGGGCCCGGCAGGGTTCGTTTTGGTAACGTGCATTTCTAAAATGCAACGTTACAATCTATTATTCTATTGTTATCCTACGGGAATGTAGACATTTATTTTACAAATGGTTTGTCGTAATTCGCAACACATCGACCTCCTGCATGGATGTACTGCATGGATGTTTACTAGTTTTATTAGACAGGATAAAAGAACAATTTACGCTAATTCTGTTCCCTCTTGTATAAAGGAAGCCTGATAATTGAGGTGACATTTTACTGAATTATTATGAATTTTTTGAGCATCATTGCGCGCTTCATGCCGTAATGAGCCGTCATTCGCATGCCAACAACTGAGCTGAGCCGTCAACAACTCTCGAACGACAATTCCTCGAAGTGACACTGCCAGCTCGTCAACACTCGCTTTGCGAGAATATTGTATGCTTAAACTTTGATCTGGACCACCTTTGTGGCAGCCTCCGCAAATCTAATATTTCGTTGACAGGAACACTTCGACTTCCAAAGTACAGCTTATCGTATCGTAAGCGGATTGCCTAGTATTCCGCGGTCTCGAGCGTGACGGCTTACCGTTTCAAGCGGCGTTGTCCGCAGGCTCCGCTGAGCCACTGCATAGTTTTGACACTGCAGTGAAAGAAACTACTCGTTGAGATTCTCTCCGTGCTGCTTATTAAAATTGAATAAGCACCGCCCACAAGAGCTTCAATTTGTTCACGATACTACAGATGTCGAGGATTTGAACGAACTATTTCCCCACCAACCCCAGAGAGGGTTGACGACCCTCTGCGTGATACAAGTAGTTTCGGATCAGAGTGTCAATAAAAATTAAGGTGTTGGGTTTCAACTGATATCTTAATTTATTAAATACCAGGGGAGTGTCCACCTTGCGCACATGTGGATTTTCGGACACAGTGGAATTTGTCCACGTTGGAAGTTGGACACAGTGGAATCAGGACACATGGCAGTGAAAACAGCACACATCATATATGTAATAGCATGACTGACTCGTGACTGAAAAACGTAATAAGTCTCATTCTGCTTTACAGTCACAGGTCAGGTCAGTGCCAGATGAGGGGATGGGGGCGCAACTATAAAACGTGATAAGTCTGATTATGCTTTCAGTCACAGGTCAGGTCAGTGCCAGGTGAGAGGAAGAAGAAAGAGAGAAAACTTCAGTACGAACTATGCATGAGTAGAGTTAAGGTGTGTACGCAGTACTCTGCAGCCGACTTCCACATTTCGTGTGGTAAAGGTCCACTGTGATCAAGAGACGCGGTAGCGTCTCGCGCCAAGTATATATAGCCGAGCGCAGCTCATCGCGTCGACGCTACTAAGTAACTTACGCGAACGAACTAGCTAGCGGGCCCTATCCGGATGGTAAATGACAATATACTTGCATTACTCGCATTATCTAGGGAAAGAATGACTGTTCCCTTCAACTCTTTGATTTTTTCTGTGTCGATTGGTAATAAACAACAAGACAATCCGTGCAGCCGTTGCTGAGATATAGATTTTATACTCGAATTATTCTGCCAAAAAAGATCCTTTTTTTTCGCCCGTGTCTTCGCTTCTCGCTGGATGCGCGCGTAGCCATCTCGCGGCCTGGCGGACGCAACCTACGGATACGGAAGTAGAACAGGGTTCTCAATGGGCGGTACAGAGGTCCGGGGGCATCAAATGCTTCCCAGTATTAAATATTAGAAAATCCCGTAATCTTCACGGGCCCAAAATCGAGAGACGCTGCTAGTATACCTTCCAGGATCTAGTTTTCGTTGTGCCTGCTTTATTATTTCTCGTGCGCGGTTACTATGTAATATGCAATTAAGTTGATCTAATAAACAATTTAACCATAAATTTCGCTTTGAATCCGATAAAAATAACGCAGGTAAGTTTTGGCCATGTATACAATCCTTAGGAGTATGATGACATTCAATTATATTACAACAAGCTGTCAATAAAAATATAAAACAAACATGAAAAATCTTATCCTTTCCCTACATTTGGCTTTAGGTATGGGACTAGAACAAAGTGCGCAGGGAAGGTGGTAAGTATTAAAATGCTAACTTACTTTAATCGAAGGCTGACGGAGCGCTTTCAAAGTTCATGTTTGAATCGAGTGCGCAGGGAAGGTGGTAAGTATTAAAATGCTAAGTTACTTTAATCGAAGGCTGACGGAGCGCAAACATGAACTTTGAAAGCGCTCCGTCAGCCTTCGATTAAAGTAACTTAGCATTTTAATACTTACCACCTTCCCTGCGCACTCGTTATGTCATTTGTTGTATGCAAGCGTTCCAGGCTCGCATACAACAAATGACATAACGAGGCATGAAATTCTATATCTTGACGAACAAAACTTGTAAACCGTGCCGTTCCAATCCTGTATGGTGAAAAAGTCCTATGTAAAGAACAGGGTACAGTAGAGTACCTATGGAGGTTCTGTGACGGAAGTGGGCATCCGGTTTGTCCAACCGCAACATCCGGTGTAGATAATGATTTTCCAGGAATTGGGACAAGATAAGGAAAACCGCAACATCCGGTGTAGATAAGATAAGGGTTCCCCCACCCCGTGAGTATAAGGTAAGGTTATCCCCTCCCCTGAATGTCCCTTCCCCTTAATTGAATTAGGAGATAAGTTAATTGGTGATAAGTTAATTGAATTAAGATGATTTATAATTGGAGATAAGCATGGGAAGAGTGATAGAGATAGGTAGATGTGAAAAGGGAATGATGGTTCTAATGTATCACTACAGTACGCGAGTGAGTAAGAGTTTCGAGTCTTTCGCTACTGTTAATTGAATTAGGCGAAGAGAGTCCGCAACGATAAGGCGAAACCGCAGAGTATCAATGACGCGAGGTGAGCGTTGTTGTCGCTAGATGACGTTAGCGCGAGGTGAGTGTGGCGGTCGCGTGACTCCGCGCCACAAGCGGCAGCACCGCGCCGCCCTCGCGTATCTTCGGGTAGCCGTTCTCTCCCGACTTTTCCCGTGCTCAACCGATGCGCGCGCGTCCAGCAGAGGCGTCAGTCAGTCAGTCAGTTAGTCTGTGAGTCAACCTTTGTTACACACGTGTCTAGTCCGCCTCGCTGCGTAAAGAGTTCCTTTGTGTTAGGTGCCATCGATGTAAAAGCGCCTATGATCTCGTGTAATCGCCAATCGGTTGTGATTTACCTATTTTGTACTTTTGCTATAAAAAACCTTACGGAAGTTATCTGACCGAGTTGTGAACCCTGAAACCTCTCCTAACCTCCTCAGACCACGTGCGTGGCAAATAGCGCATCCGCCATTTTCTCCGTCCGCGAGCACGCTTATCGAGATAACTCTAGAGCCTGCTTTACCGGCTCTCGGGATTACGAGCAACCAATCCCCACAACTGGTGACCCCGACGTGATTCGGAGACTATCGTGCGCGAGTGAACCGTGTCGAGGTTATCATGACTGATTCAGACGCATCGTACCAGTCGGCCCCGGACGACACCGCCAGCCTGGTGGCACACGTGGCCGTCCGCCCCTGCAACTTCTGGAAACACAACCCCGACATGTGGTTCGCCAACCTGGAATCGCAATTCGTCACGAGTCGCATAACGGTGGACGGAACAAAGGCATCATACGTCATCCAAGCCTTGGACGAACAGGCGCTCACCGAGGTAAGCGACATAATCTACGAGCAAGGCGTCACATGCTCCTACGCCAGGCTCAAGGAACGCCTCGTCACCGTCTTCTCCCAGTCGGAAGAAAAACGGATCCTCACCCTTCTGACCGAGGTGAGCCTCGATGACCGGAAGCCCTCTCAGTTACTGCGCCGCATGCGCGAACTGGCCCAGGGGAAGGTAACCGATACGGTACTCAAGACCCTGTGGATGCAGCGACTGACACCGCACACGCGATCCATCCTGGCCGCCAGTTCCAGCGAGCTGGACGATCTGGCTAGAATCGCGGACAGGATCGTGGTCATGAACCGACCCGGCATCAACGCCGTCTCCAACCTGGACATCAACGCCGTCGCTGACTTCCCGGCGCATCAGTCCGACCTCGCGAGCAAGGTGGATCGACTCATCGCTCAAATGAGCAAGATGCAAGTCGAACTCGCGGCCGTGCGTCGAGAGCGGTCGTACAGGTCGCCACCGCGTCGCCGCGATGCCTCCCGATCTCGACGCCGATCGCGTTCGCGCAGCCGCGACGGAATGTGCCGAATCCACCGAAAGTACGGCGTCGAAGCGCGTAACTGCTATCCGCCGTGCTCCTGGAAATCCCCCGCGGGAAACTAACCCCTCGAGTATCGTCGGCGGCCGACACTCGGGGAGTAGAAAGACGCCGCTTGTACGTTGTGGACCGTAAGACCGGAATGCAGTTTCTCGTGGACACTGGTGCGGACATTTCCGTATTACCCGCGTCGCTTCGCGATCGGCACCAACAGTTCGACCTCTCTCTCTACGCCGCTAATGGGTCGAAAATCGCGACATACGGTCTCCGAAGCCTCGTGCTGGATCTGGGATTGCGGCGCGAATTCCCGTAGACATTCGTACTGTGCGACGTTACTCGCCCGATCCTCGGTACAGACTTTCTGAGTCGATTCGACCTCCTCGTCGACGTCCGGCAACGGAGGCTCCTCGACGGTTGCACGCAATTTCAGGTGCAGGGGCAGCCCTGCCGATCCTCTTCGCCGGCCGTCCGCCGCGTCTCATCATCGCAGCCGTTCGCCGACCTGCTCGCCAAGCACCCGGACCTGACGCGGACCGCCGTGGTGCCTACCTCGACCAAACACGGGGTAGAGCATTATATTGAGACCTCTGGACCACCGCTGACGGCCAAGGCACGACGCCTGCCCCCGGAGAAGCTCAAGGCGGCGAAGGAAGAGTTCGCGTTCATGGTGCGTCAAGGCCTCTGCAGGCCTTCCAAAAGCCCATGGGCCTCCCCCCTCCACCTGGCGAAGAAGAAGGATGGATCCTGGCGACCCTGCGGCGACTACCGCCGTCTGAACGCGGTCACTGTCCCGGACCGTTATCCCATACCGTTCCTGCAGGATTCAACCGCGTTTCTCCACGGGACCAAAGTGTTTTCCACGATAGACTTGGTGCGTGCTTTTCAGCAAATTCCGGTGCGGGAGCAGGATATCGCGAAGACCGCTATCATCACTCCTTTCGGTCTCTTCGAGTTCCCGTACATGACGTTCGGCCTGCGCAACGCTGCACAGACGTTTCAGCGCTTTATGAACGAAGTCACCGCAGGCTTAGACTTCTGTTTCGTGTACATAGACGATATTCTAATAGCCTCTCGCACGGAGAGCGAACACCGAGACCACCTAGACTTATTATTTAAGCGTCTAGCGGAGCACGGCCTCGTCATCAATCTGGACAAATGCAAGCTCGCGCAGCAGCAGGTCAACTTTCTAGGGCATAGCGTCAGCGCCGAGGGCCTCAGGCCGCTGCCTGAGAAGGTCAACGTATTGAAGGAGCTTCGTGAACCCAAGGATGTCAAGGGACTGCGCCGGTTCCTTGGCATGATAAACTTCTACAACAGGTTCATCGCCGGTGCAGCTGCGAAGCAGGCACCTCTCCAAGCCGCAGTGGCCGGTAACAACCGACGCAAGTCTGAGCTGGTCAAATGGACGCCCGAGCTTCGAGCTGCGTTTACTGCCCTGAAGGATGGTCTGGCCAGCGCTGCTCTTCTCGCCTTTCCGCATCCGGAGGCGGAAATCTCCGTCCAAACCGACGCTTCGGATACCGCAGTGGGCGCGGTCCTGCAGCAGCGAACCAAGGGCGCCTGGGAGCCGCTCGCATTTTTCTCCCGCAAGCTGTCCCCTGCTGAGTGCAAATACAGCACATACGACCGCGAGCTGCTGGCAATTTTCAAAAGCATTACTCATTTCAGGCACTTCTTGGAGGGCCGTGTGTTCCACGTAATCACGGACCACAAACCATTAACTTCCGCCTATTCCAAGAAGGCAGAGCCAACATCGCCTCGGCAGCTGAGACAGCTCGCCTGGATATCCGAGTTTACGACCGACATTCGTCATGTTGCCGGCGCGGACAACGCCGCTGCGGATATCCTCTCACGAGTCGACGCCATCTCCTTCCCAGTGTCACTGACTTCCGAGGAAATCGCCGCCGAGCAAGCTAAGGACGAGGAGCTGGCTGCTCTGCTTCGCACGCCGTCCTCTTCACTCCGCCTCCAGCCATTCACGCTGACTGGGTCGAGCTCGGTCCTCTACTGCGACGTCTCGCAGGAACAAATTAGAGCGTTCGTGCCGTCAGCTCTACGCAAACGAGTTTTTGATCTGGCTCACCATCTGTCGCACCCAAGCGCGAGAGTCACCAGCAACTCTATCGCTCGCCAGTTCGTGTGGCCTTCCATGCGGAAAGATGTGGCCGAATGGTGCAGGACCTGTCTCCCGTGCCAGCGCTCGAAGGTGCACCGGCATAATCATCTGGTCCCGGAGAAGATCGACATCCCTGACGGCCGATTCGAGCACATCCACTTGGACATCGTGGGGCCGATGCCTCCGTCTCGCGGGTACAGGTACCTCGTCACGATGATAGACCGTTTTACTCGATGGCCTGAAGCCATTCCCGTGACCGAGATCACTGCGGACGTCATCGCACGAACTGTTTTTACGCATTGGGTCGCACGCTTCGGCGCCCCGCGTACAATCACCACTGACCGCGGCAGTCAGTTTGAGGCTGCATTGTTTGCAGCTCTAGTGAAACTCCTCGGTGCAAATAGGAACCGCACCACTGCCTACCACCCGCAGTCCAATGGCCTGGTCGAGCGTTGGCATAGATCGCTGAAGGTTGCTCTCATGTGCCACGAATCCGCTGAGTGGGTCGACACCCTTCCAGCTGTACTTCTCGGACTGCGGACTTGCCTGAAGGAAGATTTAAAAGGATCGGCAGCAGAGCTCGTCTACGGAACAACGCTCAAGGTGCCTGCCGAATTCTTCGACTCCGAAGAGATGGATTCGGACCCTCAGTTCTTCCTGGAGGAATTCCGCCGCGCCATGCGCAAAGTCCGGTCAGTCCCGGTAGCGCACCACAATAAGAGCCGAGTTTTCCATCACTCGGACCTGTACACGTGCTCGCACGTTTTCGTGCGTCAGGATGGGGGTCGTCGCCCGCTCGATCAGCCTTATCAAGGACCATTTAAAGTGGTCGAGCGCCTTTCTGACCGAGTGTTCGCCGTAGACGTCAACGGAACCATTTCCCACATCGGCATCGAGCGCTTGAAGCCGGCTTACGTCGCGACTCAACCTCCCGAAGAGGATGCTCCTCCGCCTGCTCCAGCTGAGCACTCTGATTCTGGTGCTCTCCACACTGGCCTTCGGACATACGGCAGACCTCGCCCTGCCCTTAAAGCTGTGCGATTCCTACCTAACTAGTTTTAAGCGCGCAGTTGTTCCTATATATTTTTACACTGTAGTTTCTAAGCTTTTGTCAACCGCAAGTGTACTTAATCCGGTAGCCTTGTTTTTGTTACCAAAGATTATTAGCGTTTATTTTCAAAGGGGGGAATGATGTGGCGGTCGCGTGACTCCGCGCCACAAGCGGCAGCACCGCGCCGCCCTCGCGTATCTTCGGGTAGCCGTTCTCTCCCGACTTTTCCCGTGCTCAACCGATGCGCGCGCGTCCAGCAGAGGCGTCAGTCAGTCAGTCAGTTAGTCTGTGAGTCAACCTTTGTTACACACGTGTCTAGTCCGCCTCGCTGCGTAAAGAGTTCCTTTGTGTTAGGTGCCATCGATGTAAAAGCGCCTATGATCTCGTGTAATCGCCAATCGGTTGTGATTTACCTATTTTGTACTTTTGCTATAAAAAACCTTACGGAAGTTATCTGACCGAGTTGTGAACCCTGAAACCTCTCCTAACCTCCTCAGACCACGTGCGTGGCAAATAGCGCATCCGCCATTTTCTCCGTCCGCGAGCACGCTTATCGAGATAACTCTAGAGCCTGCTTTACCGGCTCTCGGGATTACGAGCAACCAATCCCCACATGAGCGTTGTTGTCGCTAGATGACGTTAGTGCGATCAAGAGTAAGAGTACGACGTCAGAGTGGGCTTAATGTATAATCGCGTATTGGGGATATCTGTGCAGCGGTGGTTGCCCTATTATCCGGGATGTTTTAGGATTTTTATCTAGCGCACGTGTCGAGGACATCTGTACGTACGGTAGTGGTTTTCCTGCCGTATGGTACGGATCGAAGAGTGGAGAGAATCTTAAGTTATCAAAAAATGAGTAAGAGTACGACGTTAGAGTGGTCTTAGAGTATAATCACGTATTGGGGATATCTGTGCAGCGGTGGTTGCCCTATTATCCGGGATGTTTTAGGATTTTTATCTAGCGCACGTGTCGAGGACATCTGTACGTACGGTAGTGGTTTTCCTGCCGTATGGCACGGATCGAAGAGTGGAGAGAATCTTAAATATCTCGTGTGCAACGTTACGAAAGTGTGCAAGAGGAAAGAGTATGGTTGGCGCTCCAAATCCTGCGTTCAATGCAGGATTTCGGTTCCGGCGTTCTGGCCAGGCAAAAAGTGATTTGTCTTATGGCATCGAGCATGAAGAAAATAAAGTAACTAGTGCTGTTGGCAATCTCAACGATGTAGATGAAAATGACAATGACAATGATCATGATACTAAGGAACAAATAAAGAAAGTAATGAAGAAACGTAATAAAAGTAAAGAATATTTTTCGATCATAGTAGCGTTTCAAAAGAGATAAAAATTATTTAGGTGCAATTTAATTTGAAACCAGTTGTTCATAAAATGATACACTGGAGTTATGCCTATCGTGCTGCTCGAAGAGGATCATGGGAAGAAATAATGAGGGACAATGAGCGATTTAGAACTCGAATTATTCGTGTCGATCGAGTTCTCAGCCCAATTTTAGATATACAACATCGAAGAAACATTTGGCAAGAACGATTTGCCTTCAAAGAATAAGAACATCGTATGTAATTACGATTGGCCAAGAGAAGGAGAATGCATTATCGTATCGAAGAAACATTCATCAAGAACGACTTGCCCTAGAAGAATAAAATAGAATTGTGAGATTAAGAATGGTAGGGATGCTTAATCATTTTTATCTTTCGGTTAAGAGAAGGAGAAGAAAACTGCGTTTTCGTTTCCGGTAGGCTAGCAATAAAACAATAGCGCGAGGATTTGCATGCCACTAGTTCTGCCTGGCATAGTTCAACGAAACGTACGTCTTCGAAGTTTAATTTATTATGTTTGCCATTCATGATGGCTGATCCTATAAAAGTTTTATCTTTGACAGAGTCAGATTTGGCGGATGTAACCAAGCCATTCCTTTTAACATTTTTGAAGCCATTCATCGATATTTTGTGGGATAAATTGCCACTACGTTTAAAGGACGATTCGGAAATTCAAGGATATCGTCGTTGTCAAGACCATTATAATCGAGCAGAAGATCGTTCACACATTGACGGACCTCCACCCTATAGAAAAAATTGTAGTTTGTGTTGCAGGCGACGAATGGTAGATTATTACTGCTAAAAATGTATTTTAATCAGCATAAGAAAATGAAGTGTAACCATGGTGATGATGATGATGATAATGGTGATAATGATTTAAAATCGTCTAATGAAAGGTATGTATTATAGTTACTTAAGCTGTTTTCTCATATGTTATACTACTTAATTTTTTAAATCAAACTGTTTTTCTATGTTTTAGTAGGGACAATCTTAAAAAACCGCTTGCAGTTCAATCATTATTGCCTAAATTTGAAACACTGCAACCATTCGTTCCTGCTCTACAGGCAAGGCTTCGAATAGTGAACGAATCATCGCAGCAATCATCCAGTGTCTCAGATGCTGAAACATCAATGTTGCTTGATTCGCCAGAACGGGCATTACCATCAATATCATCATCATCATGGGCAGCAGCAGCGTTCGAGCCTGAAGCGAAGCAACAACCGACATCATCCGAAGAAAAACCAAAGAAGAAGAAGAAGATACCGAGCAACATTTGCGTTGGGTCACGCATATTGGGTCGTCGGTATGCATTGACAAAAAATTTTTGTAAATATTTAGATATCGGTATTTGCACCGCGCATTACGATTCGAATAAGGGGATTTTGGATGCACGCATTGAGCTGGCAATAGGCAGTAACCATGGTTCAGAAATAATCTTTTCCATGTGTGCATGGAAACGATTAATGTCCTGCGATATTCGTGATTTAATGAATGATCCGGAAATAAGGGTTAATTTAGAGGACGATTTTTGGATGCGAACAACGCGAATGTATGGCAAAAAAATAATTGAGTTTTACAATGATCGCACGACAGTTATGGTTACAGAGGAAACACTAACAAAAATATGTAATTATGATTTTTGCATAAATCACATGATGTATTGGTTAGCGTTGAATTGTTCTGAAGTTATCGATAAGTTTATTAAGTTCAAGAATGTTATTACAGAGCGCAATAATTATGATGCATGGAGAGCAATTACCGAGTCCGACGTTTTTGAGGAGAATTCGTTGATAGATTGCGAATTGTTGGCAATATGTTTAGCCAACATAGAGAAAAGTGCGAAAGATGGGAATAGTAAAATAGAGTAATAGTGCGATGTGTTTCTTAAATTTATATATGTATCTGTATCTGTATCTGTATCTGAAAGTATAATATTCATCAGCATTTGTGAAAATGTATATAAATATATGACTGTGTTACACTTTATTTCAAAAATCCTTAATAATGCGTTTCGTAAAGTTTCCGACGCGAGGTATATACGTTACCACGAATCGCGCTTTCGATACTTGCAAAATTTCTAAAACGCACAGCGAATTGCTACCCAATAGTGTTAGAAGTATAATTTGCGGCCCATCAAATTGTGGGAAAACAAATTTAATGATTAGCTTGCTCGAGAGCCCAAATGGGCTACGATTCGGCAATGTATACGTTTATTCCAAATCATTGCATCAGCAGAAATATCAATATTTGGAAAAGGTCTTATCGTTAGTCAAGGGCATTGGCTACTTCGCGTTTTCCGATAACGCAAATGTAGTACATCCTACGGAGGTGCTCCCGAATTCTATATTTATTTTCGATGATGTGGCATGCGATGAGCAGGATGTCATGAAAGAATATTTCGCTATGGGAAGGCATTACAGTGTAGATTGTTTCTATTTGTGCCAATCTTATGCACGAATACCGAAGCACTTGATTCGAGACAACGTTAATTTACTAGTCCTGTTTCAACAGGATGATATGAATTTACGCCACATCTATAAGGACCACGTGAATGTAGATATGACGTTCGATACGTTTTGCGACATTTGTGCGCAGTGTTGGAAACATAAGCATGGATTTTTAGTTATCGACAAGGATAGTATGGTTAATCATGGTAGATATCGTCGAGGATTTAATGAGTATGTAATGTTATCGTAGATCACATTAATCGTGCGGCTGCCATGAGAGTCGTATGCATTTACAATTGACACATCATTTTAAGAAAAAAAAATGGATAAAACGAATAACGCGAACAATAGTAACAGTAAACGTAAGAAAGACGATGTCGCACATGAAATTTCGAAAGTGAGTGCAGCGATACGCAAGAAGTACATGGCACTGAAAGTTGGTAAAATGATTAATGAGGCCGATTTGGAGAAGAATTTACAACCAATAGTTGAGCCGCTAAAACAATTGGTTAAAAATACTTCTTCGCAATCAGGAGATTCAATTTTACCGAAGATTACTATCGACCCATCTACAGAGGACAATGAAACTTCCGGTATGCAAGTAGTTGAACCAGAAGCCTCGAGTTCAGTACCTGTCGAATTTACATCGCCAAAGAAACAAATCAGGAAGAATAGAAAAAGGACTCGTAGAGATACACCGATACAGATCCGTAAGCCCGCATATAATCCTTCACGAAAAAGATTTCGTATCGATAAAACAACCTCCACTCTCGCTCCTCCGTATCAAGCGTCTCCTCCAAGGTTTGTCTTGGGGCCTGAATATAACGTAAATGATGATGATGAAGCGGAAGCTAATGCAACCGCAGCTACGAACACAGCTAGAGCAGAAGAAACTGAAGCATGCCGATCCGAAGATAATGCATTGGACAGTACGATATGTAACATCGTTACACAACCGGAAACACGTGAATTTATATCGCAAAATTTAGGACCTTTAGCGCGACAGTACTTGAGAGAATTTATTACCGATACTTCAGGCCAAATTGATAATGTGTATGGCGTGTATTTTTCCAATAATTCGTTAAAAATTGGTAATTCAACGTTTGATGTTAATGCGGATGACAGTATCATGGTTAATGGAATTAGGTATCGTGGAACTCCAGGATTGTATGAATTAATTTTTAAGAGAGTTCCTAATAAAACTTTGTACACGAATGACGATTTGCACGCATACAAAAATATTCTGGTTACTACAAATGCACACAAGCGAAGCCATTCTCTAACAAGTCCAGTAAAGGGGAATAAAGGATACAAATATAAGCATATTGTTTCACCTTTATTCGGAAAACAATATGGGCGAGGATTGCCAATGGAGTTTTCACTACCGAGTACTATGACTGTTACGGACAATGAAATTGATTATGTTCATTGGGACGATCCTAACGAGTTGGTTCAACGGCTAAAGTTGCTTATATCGTCACAGAGGGCAGGCCACACCAATCATGACAATGAAATTATGTCTATAATAGAAGAATTGAAGGAGGCAGGGCTTATTCTTTAAAATCATCATGCATGTTAATCCATGAGTCAGTATTCATCTGGACGCTATAAGAATATAATTTCTTCCGTGCAACGAAGATGAGTTCATATTCTGCGCTGATACCACCCTTTCTGAAGCTGAATATACCTGATACGGTGTATGATGCTCACAAGTTAAGAATTGTGAATGTTTGTTTACCGGAAGACTGTGATGATGCGACATCTAAAGCTTACGTGGACAAAGAAATTGAGGGCATCGAGGAGCGCATAAAGGTGAATCCAGAGGTGCTTAAAGAGTATGTTTCGAGATCGTTGTTGAAAACTTGGAATAGCGATTTGCAGAAATGGGTGACTGACATTATTCAGAACAATGTATTGTCGCACATAGATAATAATAGAACTCGGTTAATGGAATTAGAGAATAAAATTGGGACGATCAAAAAAGAACAACCGAGCGAAAAATGGATCCAAGGGACAATTATGAAATCAGTAATGCCTTACATAGAGCAACATGATATTCAGATGAAGCATTTGAGTGAAGCAATTGATTCGGAGGAAGAACACCGTCTGAGCGAAATAAAGAATTTAAAGTATTCATTAGAGAACAAAATTGCAGCGCTCAAGTTTTTGAAATCTGAGGAAAGCGAAAGCTCAAAAATGAACGATGAATTGCATAAAATTGTACTTCCGATCATGCAAAGTTACGAATCGCATCTTTCGGATTTGCGTGATAAAATAAATTCGAAATCAACAGAACACGACAATTTGAAGAGTTTATTTGAGAAAAAATTTGATGCACTCGAAAAACTTGTCCTCGAACAATTCACCGATGACGATGATGATGATGATGAACAAGAGAATAAGGAGGGAAACACCAAAGATACTGACGATAAGAAGGATAATAATGAGAAAAATAGTAAGACGGATGAAGAAGAGATGAAGCAAGTAGTCGAACAAAATGCCGAACTTGAGAAAAAGATGCAAGACCGAATCATGCATATGGAGCAGTTATTGAAGCATCTTGAAGAACAGCAGCAAATCATCAAATTGGTGCTCGAGCCTAAATTAAAAAATTTATCACGACAGAAAAGAATTTAAATAACGCTATAAAATATGAAGGATGGTACAAACATGATACAGTTTATAATCTTCCATGAACGAATTTGGATGAGACAAATATGACTACTAATAAGTTCGGTTCGCCACTCTTTTCGCGGAGGGGCACGATGTCACGATCGATATCAGCACCTTCGATTGCAACATTAACCCAATCATTTAAAAATTATGTACACGATACTGCGCTATGTATCCGAAATGGATTAATTGATGCCCGAGGATCATCGATAACGAATATGCTTGACCCATCAAAAGATGATCCGCAAGCAGCAGTAACCGTGAACTTTTTGCGTAATTTTTGTGAAGATTGTAGAAAAGAGCATGATGACGTAATCGCACGCATGCATGCATATATACGCGATACAACATTACATCGCAGTGACAATAACATTATTGATGCACAATCTGCAGTAATAATCAATACTGGAAAACCAACACGCGCAAATGACGTAGCATCCAAAATATACGTTGACAAGTCTATTACGAGTCATATAAGTGCGTTGCGATCTCAACTTGAATTACAGATAAAAAATGCTTTAGAGAAAGCAAATTACCAATACATCAGAGAAGAATTATTAAATTTAGAAACAACGGTGAAAAAGATTGGAGACCAACAACAGCTCGTTTTATTAGCGCTTGATAAAGAAACGCCATGAGTAAAATAAAGGCTCGTTTAGTCGAGGAACTACATGCACCTGCTCGACGAAATTTTCGTCGAAGAAGAGTGATAGTGATGGGATATGACGACTTATGGCAAGCGGATATAGTTGACGTACACATGTACGCGAAAAGTAATCAAGGAAATCCATTCATTCTTACTGTAATCGATGTGTTCAGTAAGTATGCGTGGGCACTTCCCTTGAAGACCAAAGGTGCCAAAGATGTAACTAAAGCATTTGCATCGATTTTACGTAAAGATGGACGAGTACCCAATAATTTGCAAACAGACATGGGAAAGGAGTTTTACAATAATGATTTTCAAAGTATTATGCAAAAGCATAATATTAATCACTACTCCACATATAGTACTCTAAAGGCATCAGTCGTCGAACGTTTTAATCGTACACTTAAAAATGCAATGTGGAAGCATTTCTCGCTGAACGGCACCTATCGTTGGATCAACGCTCTACCTACATTAATAGAAAATTACAATCAACGCAAACATCGTACGACGGGCATGCGACCGATCGATGTCACACCGAAAAATGCTAATCGTTTACTGACAACCGTATATAGCAACCTCAAGATCGCTGGACCTGCAAAATTCAAAATTGGTGATAAAGTACGTGTCAGCAAATACAAAACAATTTTTGATAAAGGGTATACGCCAAATTGGTCCACTGAAGTGTTCGAAATTCTGAAAGTAAATTGCACAAACCCTGTCACGTACTTGCTAAAGGATGACCGTGGTAATCCTATATCCGGAGGATTTTACGAGCAAGAGTTACATAAAGCGCGTTACCCTGATGTACATTTGGTAGAAAAAGTTTTGAGAAGAAAAGGGAATCGCATGTATGTAAAGTGGCTAGGCTTTGATTCATCGCACAATTCGTGGATTAATAAAAATGATGTAATGTAATGTAATGTAATGCGAATTCAATAAAAATCATTTATTAATTAATTTTATTGTTTACATTATTGCAAATTAAAGAATAATGTCCCCAAGGAAGCGTATGCGTCGAATCAGTCATGACATATCGTTTATCATCGTCATGACTGAGTGCAATTTTTTTTTCACGCAACGTGTATACTTTATGTTGTATTGATTTTATTCGACTTTGATTTATAATTTTAACTTCGCCTTGCTTTACGCAACGTAAATAATCCTCAAAGTCGATCTTTTTTGCTGCTATATGCCTTTTGATACCTTTGATTTTTTTTTCAACAATCGATCGGTCGTACATACGGATAGCATACATTTTTGCACGCAATCCTACAAATTCCAATATCAATTTACCATTGTTTTCATCTTTCATTATGCCTATGATTTTTTTATTTACACGCGGAAGATTATAAGGATTATCATTGGCGTAATCGCTGATATCAAAACGATGAATATTATGCAACATATGGCTATAAATATCTTCACAATCAATTTTATAAATTAGACTATCAGTATCTGTGTACATTATTTTACATCGATTACCGAAATTAGGGCGCATGTAATCATAATGAAATTCATAAAGGCGTATTTTGGATATATCCAGAATACTCATTCCTATATATAATGGTTTATTAAATTTCACTATGACTTGCTGAAGTTCTACTGCAACTAAATTTTCATCAAAAATCGAGCGACTATGAAAATTAGGCTTTCCAATTAAATCTTCTAAACCGTACCGTCCGCTCCAGCGCGTAATTAATCTTACATCACGCCGATTACGCACATTCTCCATCGTTTTTCCAAAAACTGCGTTATTCATTAATTTGAATAAATTTTTACTAAAATCATCATTTGCATTCGTACGTAATTGCGTATTTAAGTTTATATATTCCTTTAACCACGGAGACTGCTTAAATTCCAATATTCGATGTATTTTACTTACTCGTAAACCATGGTTCATACATTGTTGCAAATAACGATAATGAATAACGTAACGCACTTTATCATAAAGCGTCGCTAATAATTTGGAAGTCGTTGCCGTGTCCATTTTTTTATGATGCGGACAAAATGGAAGATCGGCATGCGAATCATGTAATTCTTTAGGATATTCTAAATCGACTTCTAAAATATAACCTGTTTCATCATTTTCACCTATTGATTCAATATCGAAATTGGTAGGATCATCGACCCAGCGAAAACCCTCATGCGGCAAAGGCTGTGACATTGCCCAACCGTACAAATTATTAATATCATAATACATAAGATATGTCGATGTTTTAGTCGCATCATAAGTAGACATATATTTATTGTTTGCGCGCGCATGTCTATGCGAGCATTGGCTTAAACCGCCACGTATGCCGCGTTCTATAAAAAGTATCATATCAATATCGGTTAACAATTCTAGTTTAATATCGGTAAATTTTAACATAACATCCCATGCAAAACTAGGCAAGGTCACGTAATGCGCAGGATCGAGATAATAATTGACCATGCAATCATCGCGAAAATTTTCGAAAACGTCGGCTAGTAAAAGTACGTCAACTTTTAGATACAAGTCACTATATTCGCCTAACGTTGCGATTGCGAAACTCGACCATACATTAGTAGCATGATCATAATCATCATCAGTTATATTGCTATCAGTTAATTTGTTGTAGAATGCTTCACGCGGTGGTAATTCTGTATCATTTAACTTATCATAACTATCAAGATAATCATGTGGAAATACTCCCTTTCTAGTCAATAAATTGAATTGTACGTCAGTAACATTTCGAAATTCGGAACGCATAATGCGCAACTTGCTTCGATCTAAAAGCGACGATAATTTGTCGAGGCTGGAATTCAAGAACTTAAACGAATCTATAAAACGAAAATTAATTTTTTTATTCGACAATTGTTCATTCGATTGAACAAATTTTGTAAATGAAATGTAGTTTTCCTTTGTCAATGGAAGTAATTTAATGCTACCCTCAAACGTGTTGGCCAACTCTTTTATAATAAAATGCGCATCATAGCCAGAAAGATTATGAAATATTACTGGAATTGTGAACGAAGTACGTAATCGTAAATTACAATTATTGTGTGCAGGGCCCCGGTATACCCCTGTCAAGTGACAGTGGTCACGAACTTTCGGGTTTGACGCAGTAAACGGGCGTTTACACAAATAGCACGTTTGCGCCTGATTAAAACTTGCAATTGCTGCATCGGAAAATAGTTCCATTGGCTTTACAGCGGTGAGCCTTGCTTTTATCGACTCCGATAACGCGTATAATTCTTTTGCAAACCATTCCATGCATGCAGTCTCATGGCGAAAAGTACGATACATACAAAGTGATTCGTCATAAGAGCAATGGACATAGTATGCAACGCTAAATGGATCATGCTGTTGATATAGGCGTGTGGCGGTAGTACGTAGTCCTTGATCTTCCGGTGCAAGTGGCCTCAGCATGCATTCTACATCAGCATACACGATGAATGGTGCTCGCACGCAACGGTCGTATCTTTGGAACGATAACCACTTGTTATTATCAGTAGGAAGTACAACTTTGCAGCTGCTCTTTAAAGGGCAATCCTGAAGATGCGCGGTCAACTTCTCTTGTGTTAAAAAGTAATGTAGACATCTGAAAATTTCAAAATGTTCATACAATGAAGGAAAAAAATTTTTAGCAATCATTATTAAATACTTTTTTTATTTAAACTTACCGATAGCATATGTATTTGGTACGTGATCTGCATCTTAACTGACTCGACACTAGACGAGACAAATTTTGTATACTCGAAAAGTGATATTTGCTCGGTCCGCAGGGCTTCATAGACGTCAGTATTAAAAGATTAACGTACCGTGTGTTCTCTTGATGTCCATGCGATGAAATATACAATGGTACGCACATACCATCTTCCCATCCAAAAACATTTACAGCGATATTATTCAACTTTTCGAAACGGTCAATGTCACATAATCTCACAGGTGTTTGAATACCCTGGGTTTTGAGTACTTCCGAATAGTGTGGATACGATGATTGTCGGTTGGGATTCTGTGTTTTGGAATTTGCTGGATACAGACTTGCAATTATAGCCCAAAAGAAACATTCATCATTGCTGTATCGGACATTGACTACCGCTTTCTTGTTCTGAATTACTCGCGGTATTTCGATTTCACATCCCGCTTGCATGGGACGGTGTTTATTGATGTTAACCAAAAGATGTAGTATTCCATGCAATGCCCATCCACTGCCACGTTCTTGGAATTCCGACATCTGAGCAATAATTGTTGCAACTACATCATCGTTGTACCACTTTTGCAAATCAGAATTTCGATAAAGCGGATAATTCTTTGTAGCAAAAGATTTCACTGCGATCTCATTGCGTAAAACGTACTCCCCTTCAAGGCACACATTGGCCTTGATACTTTTATGTTCATCAATTGCAGATGTTACTCGATTAATCGTTAAACGTTTCGCGTCCTTTAAAAAATGTAGTGGATCTATATGTTTCGTGTTGATTATTGCCCCGGTAGTCAAGCGATTGTGAAACGCAGACTCGATGTCTACCCACGACAGCGATGTATGGTCAATAACGTTTTTGTGATTCTGCAATCCTCTTCCAGTATGGGCGTAGTGCAGTCGCATACGTGCTTTTAAATTGTTTAATCTGCAAAGTAAACTAATTGCGCATCGCTTAGTACCGACTGGCCAATTAGAACGATTTGCTTTCACATGATTCACAATATGAGCTTCCGTTTCATCGCACAATCGTTGCCACACCCGATATCCCTCCTGATTCGTGATCGATAATGATGCACGTGACAATGCTTCGAACTTTCGTTTTTCAACTTCCATCTTTTGTGTTTCGACCGGTGTAAAGTCGAACAATTGAGATTGCTTGACAACCCGGCAATTTCCAAGAGGACGACCAACGCCGAAGGGAATTACCTTTTATAGCATTTTACAGCGGAAGGCAATAGCCCTCGTTCGGCACCTTCGACTCGAGACCCGGCGATCCATAAACTGTGGAAGTTCCGGGGACCAACACGTGTGCGGACCGAGTACCTGCAAGGGGGGTGCGTCGCCCAGCGGAATTTCCCGGATTAGGGACTTACCACCACCGACGCTGAGCTGCTCCCACTCCGCTTCCAAGGGCGTGTTTCGGACACACGAAGCGAGGGTTGGGCCCTTTTCGGGGTGACTCGCTGATTGGAAAAATAAAACGACCAATCAGCGGGTCAAGAAAACAGCTCGAGGTGCCAACAGTTTTCTCGACCAGGAGGAGAACACTCTGATTCCATCGCCGCGAGGAGAAACATCAGAACGCGTCAGTACACCACGGCATTTTTCTCAGGAGCAATTTTGCAGAGACGAGATTGCTCCTCTGTTCGGCATTCGAGCCGAACAGACTCACCTTTCGGTCATCGCAACAATTTACAAGTGTTCGGTATCCGAGACGGGCGTCCATTCGGCTCGACAATTCGTCGCCGTCGCATCAAGGCCAGCATTCGGGCCCAATGAAAATCCATCATTCGGGTATTACATCCGCCACGAGGTCGAAAGGCATTTCGTTCATCAATCGGCCCGAATCTTCGACGGCTTCCTCGCTGACCATCATACGGGTCTAGGTCGCTGTCCGCGGAAGACAGGAGTCACCGCGATCAACTCAAACAAAAAAAAAGGGGAAATAGTCGTCCAATATTAGTTTGGCGGACGACCGTTGCCAACGCGACGCAACATTTTGAGTAATCACTATTTTCACCTTTTTTACATACAACGAAACGTATCAATTTTTTAAACAATGGTTTTCCTCGTCGCACATTTTTGATGAGTTTTTTAGCATCGTTCGTTAAGTTGCCGGTTTTTAAAAAGTTAATTATGCAAGTGAAACACGCACTATCATCCGTTCGTTTTCCGCAAGAACATAAAAAATCTCGCGAGGAGTAATGACAATCGGCCATTTATATGCAACTTGAGAGTACTTCTTTGTACAATAAACATTTAAAACGTTATGATTATCCAATTTCATGAAGCGTTTAATCGCACCATTTGCATCACACGTATATATACCATTTAGAAATTGCGCAATAACTTTCACCCAACATAACTGTTGCAATGTGTACACTTTGCCCGAATTCATTGTAATGTGCCGACTTTGCTAGGATTCATCGCCCATTCACCAATGCGCTGGCAATTCTGACTAACCCAGGATGGCGTGAACCACAAATATAATGATAAAAAAATCAAGTTTAACACACACTAATGCAATGTGCGCAAGAGGAAAGAGTATGGTTGGCGCTCCAAATCCGAAACGTAATAAAAGTAAAGAATAGTATAGAATTGTAATTAGGAATGGGAAGGAGCTTAACAGTGGGATCAAAAATAACTGACACGATGATTTGTCTGACCGATGATTCATAATTTATTATCGAGAAAACAAATAATGTATTTAGAAAAAGTATTCACAATATATTTATTAGCCATTTACGAAATACTTGTACTTCCACTACAGGACAATGTATTTGTGATCTAGTGTTCGCGTACTTTCTGTATGTATGCAATGGACATTGAACCTCTCGGATGTCCAAATATTGAGGGTCCTGAATCAATGCATTAAATTTCGGACATCCGAAACATTCTAAATTGATATTCGGAATTCTGCACTCGTTCAAGACCTCTCGTTCAAAGTCGCCACCTGCAAAGGCAATAATATTCTCTATGAAGCATATATTTTATTTTAAGTATAATTGCATAAATAGTATATATATATATATATATATATATATATATATATATATAACGAACTTACCTTTAAAAGCGACTAATGGCTTCTGCGTATTGTTGCTGTTTATTGTTTGAGCAATAATGTCATACAGCTCATGCTGCTCATACTTTTCGGTACCAAAATCCGCAAATGGTATTCCGTGTACATGTTTCATTACAAAGATCGCCGTTCTTCTATCGCGATACGACAAATCATTGAATGGTATTCGTAATCTAAACTCTCCTCTCAAATGTTCACCCGTATTAACGTCAATTATCGCCATTTCCTTAACCATGAATTTGTGGTTCACCATGAAACCATCAAAGTCAATAATATGCGTTGGTATGGTACTCGGCACAAGTGATTGCATTGTTGATGATTGCAGGAATAAACTCTAACCATAGGCGACGTTTGAGCTCATTTTATAAGACTCTTCCCTACTATGCATCACGCAAATAGAAGAGTAGGAGCGATAAGATGCATATGTTCTTCCTTACACGAAACCATACACATGCGGAAATAAACCCACAATGAAAGATTATAATTTGTAACAGTCGCTGTTACTTTTAGGAATCTGTCATGGTGATCGATTATCACTATTAGTATTTATAGATGATATTGTGTTTTCTAAAGGTAGTTCTGTGATGAACATAGAGCGTAAAGGAAGTGGTAATAGTAGAGGTAATAATATTATCAATAGGTTAATTGACGCATTACCAGTTGAAATTCATTTGCCTGGCTATCAATTTTGCGGACCCGGTACACGGTTGAAGCATCGTTTGGCACGAGGCGATCAAGGAATCAATCCTTTAGATACTGCGTGTAAAGAACACGATATTGCGTATTCGTTGCATAAGGACTCTGAAAATCGTAGTATCGCTGATAATATACTCAGTGGTCATGCACGAAGACGCATAACGGCAAACGACGCTCGTTTCGGTGAGAAGATTGCTGCATCTTTAGTGTGGAGTACAATGAAGCTTAAAAATAAATTGGGGTTGGGAATGTCACTCAAGAAAAAAAAGAGTTCACGCAACGAATCCAAGAAAAAAAAGGCTAACAGGAAAACAGGAAAGCGTTCTAATAGGACTTTACCAGTTGCAAAACGGGGTGGTTTTCTACCATTGTTTCCCGCGTTGGCAGCATTAGGTGCGCTCGTAGGCGGCGCATCATCGGTAGCCAAGACGGTAAGCAATATAAAGAACCAACGAAAAGAACTCGAGGAATTAAAACGACACAATCAAGTGATGGAGGGGCGTGGATTATATTTAAATCCGTATAAACGTGGATATGGTTTGAATGGTGCGGCGAGGAAAAAAAAAAAAAATCAAAACAGGAGCAGAAAAAATCGATAACAGGTATACCCGATAATGGAGTAACGTCCGATGCACAATTAAACCAAGCATGTGCAAATGTACCGTATTTTCGAGGAGTATACATGCGTGACTCCTTGCCTTTAACGATGCATAAAAATGAGTGTGCTATTGTTAATTTAGATTACAGCACTGGTCCTGGTACACATTGGGTTGCATATGTTAAACGTGGAGAAAATGTACGATATTTCGATAGTTATGGCAATTTAAAACCTCCACGCGAACTCATTAATTATTTTGGTAAAAATGTTAAAATAATATATAATCATAAAAGTTATCAGAATTATGATCAAGAAATGTGTGGGCAATTATGTGTGAAATTTCTTCGTAGCAATTCTTTATAAAAAAGATTCGCGGGTATCTTTAACGTTCAGTTAAGTAACGTTCTCACAATATGTCTTTCACTTTCACGCTCACGGGCAAAAGCAGCGTTTTGTCATCTAATTATTTTCCACCGATCAATTTGAGCGATGGAGAGTACGAACTTGGTCTCATTGACTTTGAAACCTATTATACTATACCGAACATTAGCAATGCAAATAAGAATAACAAATTCTACTACGATAAGAATAATGTAATCACGATTCCCGATGGCTCATATGAATTAGATGCAATCAATAAGTATCTCAAACGTGCGCTATTGCAGCGCCACCCGCGTGGACGGCACAAAAGAAGTGCTATTAGTGGAGAAAGCAGTAATTTTGATGATATTGATAAAAATGTTGATGTTGTTGAAGATATTGATGATGAAGCAGAATATCCTTTGGTTATACGTGCAAATATCAATACAATGAAGAGTGAAATACAGTGTGCATTCGAGATTGATTTTACCAAATCGAATAGTATTGGATCGTTGCTAGGATTCTCGGAGGACCGAGTTCTTAAGCCGAATGTTTGGCACGAATCCAATATACCGATAAATATTATAAGTGTAAATATGATTCGTATAGAGTGCAATGTTACAGCCGGTGCGTATTGTAACGGTAAACTCATGCACACCATTCACGAGTTTTCACCGTCGGTTCCTCCAGGATATAAAATCTCGGAAGCGCCAGCACGGATTATTTATCTGCCAATCGTTACACGAATAATAGACGAATTATCAGTCAAAATCGTTGATCAATCAGGCAAGTTGATTGACTTTCGTGAAGAACAGATTACCATACGTCTGCACGTACGTAATTGTGAACGGCTGATATAATGTTGATATATAATAGTGTTAGTGTCAACGATTACAATAGAAGATCCACAGATATTGCGCAGCATACACCTTCGAAGAATCGTGCTGACATATATGCACACTCATCCAATCCTGTCGACGCTACAAGTGCATCTTGTGCTGGAAGAAGTTTATCGCGTTTAACGCAATCAAACGTAGTGTTTCTTCGATCATTGGGGTTTAAAGTTGTGAGCAACTAAACGCAGAAAAAAATGCTACAAAATGCCCTTAATGTAGCCACCGGAGTGGTTTACGACAATCGAATAACCAAGTTTGAAGTTCATACGTATAATCCGTATGCAAACACAAACTATGATAATAACGACGAAATAAGAATACCTATTCAACAGCAAGATCTATACATTTTGCCGTGCGAGAGTTACTTGCATATCGAGGGAAAAGTTACCTTGGCCGCAAACTTTGGTAATGATGATGAAAAAGTGATTCTTGATAATAATTGCGTCGCGTTTATGTTTGATGAAATTCGCTACGAATTAAACGGCATTGAGATTGATCGGGCTAGAAATCCTGGAATAACATCAACGTTGAAGAACTATCTCAGTTTGTCGCGATCGGAAAGCGAAATGCTTGATAACGCCGGTTAGAGATTGGAAGCAAACGACGAAAGGAAAGCACCGTTGGATTTTGACTTTTGCGTGCCATTAATGATATTGTTAGGTTTTTGCGAAGACTATCGAAAGATTGTCATGCATGCTCGACATGAATTAATTTTAATACGTGCGCGTAATGATGCAAATTCAATGTACGGAACGTCAGCGAATCTGAAGCCGATTATACAATTACTCAAAGTTCAGTGGCGTATGCCGCACGTAAATGTAGAAGAAACGCATAGATTGGCCATGCTACAACTTCTGGAAAGCGATAATCCAATAAGAATGAGCTTCCGTTCATGGGAATTGTCCGAGTATCCATTGTTACAAGCTACTACTAAACATACGTGGACCGTAAAAGCCGCAATGCAAATGGAGAAACCGCGTTTAGTTGTGTTAGCGTTGCAGCATGGGCGAAAAAATCAACTAGATTCTCATGCATCGTCTTTTGATCATTGCAAGTTGAGCAATGTACGATTGCATCTCAATTCAGAGGTTTATCCGTACGATGATCTGAATTTAAATTTTGACAAAGGAAAATACTCTATTCTTTATGATATGTATGCAAGATTTCATGCTTCGTATTATGGATTTGGTATGCCATTACTGAATCTACGGCAATTTTTGCTTCACGGCCCATTTGTCGTGCTAGATTGTTCTCGTCAAAACGAATCTCTCAAGAGCGCTACTGTGGATGTACGTATCGATTTCGAGTGTTCGGAAGATGTGCCTGCTAATACAACTGCATACTGCCTAATAATACATGACCGTATCGTAAATTATAATCCACTAACCAATATTGTTCGTGTAATATCATAAAAACGTATTATGTATAATTTTAAATTTGTATTCAAATATGTGTAATAAAGTGTGTTAAACATCATTTTGACTTGATTTTTATCCTATACGGCAGGAAAGCCACTACCGTACGTACAGATACCCTCCCCGATACATGTGCAAGATAAAAATCCTAAAACATCCCGGAAAATAGGGTAACCGCCGCTGCACAGATATCCCCAATACGCGATTATACTCTAAGCCCCACTCTAACATCGTACTCTTACTCATTTTTTGATATCTTAAGATTTTCTCCACTCTTCGATCCGTGCCATACGGCAGGAAAACCACTACCGTACGTACAGATGTCCTCGACACGTGCGCTAGATAAAAATCCTAAAACATCCCGGATAATAGGGCAACCACCGCTGCACAGATATCCCCAATACGTGATTATACTCTAAGACCACTCTAACGTCGTACTCTTACTCATTTTTTGATAACTTAAGATTCTCTCCACTCTTCGATCCGTACCATACGGCAGGAAAACCACTACCGTACGTACAGATGTCCTCGACACGTGCGCTAGATAAAAATCCTAAAACATCCCGGATAATAGGGCAACCACCGCTGCACAGATATCCCCAATACGCGATTATACATTAAGCCCACTCTGACGTCGTACTCTTACTCTTGATCGCACTAACGTCATCTAGCGACAACAACGCTCACCTCGCGCTAACGGCATCTAGCGACAACAACGCTCACCTCGCGTCATTGATACTCTGCGGTTTCGCCTTATCGTTGCGGACTCTCTTCGCCTAATTCAATTAACAGTAGCGAAAGACTCGAAACTCTTACTCACTCGCGTACTGTAGTGATACATTAGAACCATCATTCCCTTTTCACATCTACCTATCTCTATCACTTTTCCCATGCTTATCTCCAATTATAAATCATCTTAATTCAATTAACTTATCACCAATTAACTTATCTCCTAATTCAATTAAGGGGAGGGGATAACCTTACCTTATACTCACGGGGTGGGGGAATCACCAATTAACTTATCTCCTAATTCAATTAAGGGGAAGGGACATTCAGGGGAGGGGATAACCTTACCTTATACTCACGGGGTGGGGGAACCCTTATCTTATCTACACCGGATGTTGCGGTTTTCCTTATCTTGTCCCAATTCCTGGAAAATCATTATCTACACCGGATGTTGCGGTTGGACAAACCGGATGCCCACTTCCGTCACAGAACCTCCATAGGTACTCTACTGGGTACGTAGCGGTGAGAGTTATGTAAAGAACAGGGTATGAAGCGGTGAGAGTTATATAAAGAACAGGGTATGCAGCGGTGAGAGTTAGCAAAATGCTGTGGGTGCGAAAACTTACATGCATACGAGGAATGCAGTAGAACAGAATAAATTGTATAGCAAAAGTCCAATCGCTTCGCCTATCCAACACTTGTGAATGCTATTTAATGTAATACGCAACATTTTTCTCAGTGCTTCGCAGACCATTTTCACAAACATCAAGGGAACAAGGTAATCCTGAACTCGGATCAAGTGATACTGGCTTTGTAAAATAGTCTGCTAAGCAATGAGAAAAAGGTTGCGTACTACATTAACTAGCATTCACAAGCGATGGATAGGCGAAGGGATTGCACTTTTGCTATACAATTAATTTTGTTCTACTGCGTTCCTCCTATGCATGTAAGTTTTCGCACCCACAGCATTTTGCTAACTCTCACCGCTACATACCCTGTTCTTTACATAACTCTCACCGCTTCATACCCTGTTCTTTACATAACTCTCACCGCTACGTACCCTGTTCTTTACATAGGACTTTGTCAACATACAGGATTGGAACGCCACGGTTTACAAGTTTTGTTCTTCGAGATATAGAATTTCATGCCTCATTATGTCATTTGTTGTATGCAAGCGTTCCAGGCTCGCTTAAACTCACAAGTTCATGTTTGAAAGCGCTCCGTCAGCCTTCGATTAAAGTAAGTTAGCATTAATACTTATCACCTTCCCTGCGCACTTTGTTCTAGTCCCATACCTAACGCCAAATGTAGGAAACGGATAAGATTTTTCATGTTTGTCGTTTATTTTTATTGACAGTATGTTGTAATATAATTGAAGAGGTCTCCAAACCTGGGAGTTGAAACGTAAAGTGTGTTTAAATCTCATCATACTCTTAAGGATTGTGTACATGGCCAAAACTTACCTGCGTTATGAATACCTCCAATCCAACAAACTCAAACACTAATTCTTGTAATTATTATAGTTACGGTAAGTACATCAGAAGTGTGAGGTACAGTTCTACCAGTAGGATTTACAATATAAATATGTAATGAATATAATTTACAAGAAACCAAATATCGAACCATGCTATTTTATATGATATACATTAATTTTGTGCAATTTGCAACTCTGATGCATGTTAATCATTACTTTATATACAAACTTATGTACGATATACTATATGTAACATGTATACATTATATCGTTTAATGTTTAATTTCTTGTAAATGATATTTATTACATGTTTATATTGCAAATCCAACTGGTAAAATTTTACCTCACACTTCTGATGTAACTACCTTAAGTATAATTACAAGAATAATAAAGTCGCACAAGTAGGAATTTTAATATAAACATGTAAAAAATACAATTTTCATGAAACCAAATATGAAACCATATTATTTTATACGATATACATTAATCTTGTGTAATTTGCAACATGTTTAAGCTGTTTTAACAAATGAAATTTTCGTGAATTCTTGTATGCCCTTCCAAAGTATTGCTTGAGTTTTCCTACTTTTCCTACTTTTCCTTATAACATTTTTCTCTCTACCGTACCGTACGTCGGTTTAGCCGTACCGTTCTCTTGTTATTCAAGAGGGTAGTCCTTTACACTTTTTAGGGGTGGGTCTCAACCGATTTTATGGTGCAGATGGGTGGATTCGCCTTGCGATCCTGCATCACAATCACTGTTAAAGGACATAATTGTTTATAAATTATAAAAATAATTATTGGAAAAAATAATTAACGGCAGACGAAAGCCCCATTTATACCATGTATTGTGTATTACTTACTCTAACACGAAAGTCGTAAATGTTAATATAAGCACAGCAAATAATACAGCGCAGAGTACAACTCCAAATCATGCAACTTTATTTGTTGTAAACAAACTGTTAACAAATTTCTGACCATTACTAGGATACATTTGGAGACTGATTTCTGTTGGCGGATTCGTAAGTGTCTCCAAATATACCCTTGTAATAATCGGAAATTTGTTAATAGTCTGTTTACAATAACTGAAGTTGCAAGATTTGGATTTGTACTCCACGTTGTATTATTTCCTGCGCTAATATTGACGTTACATTTACGAATTTCGTGTTAGAGTAAATAATACACAATACAAATTTGAATTTTGCAATTTGTACTAGCAGTATTAGCAAATTCATGAAAATTACAAGGGCATATCCAAAGAACCATACGAATTCGTCATCAGATTGAAAGCGAAATTTGTGATTAAATTGTTCATTAGACCGAATTGTGATCTTCTAAAATTTTATTTTACCCAACTTTGCATATGCTTTTTTGATACTTCCAATTTCTTGTGCGCATTTAATATGTAATATGCAATTAATTTGATCTAATGAACAATTTAATCATAAATTTCGCTTTCAATCCGATGACGAATCCGTATGGTTCTTTCGATATGCTCTGGTAATTTTTAAGATATTGTTTTTTACTCTAACACGTGTAACGGACGCTACGCCACTGGACCCAAAATGCTGACACTGCTCTCCCTACCCCCCGACGCAACACCTCACGACGCTGGACCCCCGACGACGACTGGAGATTACTTACTTACATTCTGACTACTAACGAGCCTAGACGTAACATTACGAATCCGGACCGACTTTATATTAAAAGCTTTACAATAGAGACAGTGTTCCTTTCTCTTAACCGCGAACCCTTTCGACCATCGTGACACACGACACTTAATATAAGGACAGGAAATGGAAATTGGGTATACATACTAAAAAACAAATAAGCACACCTTGTATGCAATGTGTCGCATAAAACCGGTAAAAGTGAAAGCTGAAGTTAAACAACAGAAATATTGTAGAATAATAAATGTACAAAAAGGATTGAAATCCCAAAAAATGACATTACATCGTGCATGTAACGTGCAAAAACGCGCCAAGTACATATAGCGCAGTGGTTTTATGGCGTGAAAAGTAGTGAAATTAATGTCTGCCAAGTATGTGGGCCAAGGAAATTTGGAATCATATAATATTTTCTATTACTGAAATTACGGAAACAGATTTAAAAAAAATATAAAGTACGTTTCATTGGGACCTCAACAGAATCTCCAGCACCGGCATACTTGGGGCGCCACGGCACATAACCCTTTACGTCAGAGAGTACTACGCGTATAAGTGCACTACATTTACTGTATTTGTAAACACTCGTATCCTGTAGATTACGTAAAATAGCGAATAGTTTCTAAATCTTAAAATAGGCGCTCCAAGTATGCCGGTGCTGCAGATTCTGTTGAGGTCCCAATGAAACGTACTTTATATTTTTTTTAAATCTGTTTCCGTAATTTCAGTAATAGAAAATATTATATGATTCCAAATTTCCTTGGCCCACATACTTGGCAGACATTAATTTCACTACTTTTTCACGCCATAAAACCACTGCGCTATATGTACTTGGCGCGTTTTTGCACGTTACATGCACGATGTAATGTCATTTTTTGGGATCTGTAAATACTGTGCGCAGTTTCCACGTTTGATGCACTCAGAAAAATATATAGTTAAATGAACAATATTTTAAGCATAAACTATAGTTCCGTATGACCTTAACACAAGATTTTGGTCACTGCGACATGTGAAATTATAGTTTGTGTAGCCAATTTTTATGATTATTCAAACAATGCAACCAACTATGTTAACATCGTAATCTCGACAATGCAGCTTTGAACTATATTATACTTACACATTTCCCTATATTTTCATAGTTGAATTCAATAAAATAATATAGTCGAGGAATCAATATAATATAGTTGGAAAAACAATTCATCATAGTTGTAGTCAATATATCCTATCATCCTGCTTACTAGTTTTGCCGGTGTACCTTTTAATATATGATTGGGTACACTTTGCAGTATGAATATTTCTTGACAACTATATATATTATGTGAACATCACTTGCGCATATGGTAAAAATAACGATAAAGTCTGTTGACGCATAATAATAATATAGTGAATATCGATACATATTCGTTTTGCACACCAATATAGTGAGTCTAAATATACCACACTTTCTAGTTATCCGTAGCAAAAATATAATTGATGCAACAAAATTTGCATATTCATGTGAAGAAAGAAGTTGTGTTGGATTTTTTGTTATATGTACTATGTTCATACGGTAGAAGTGAATATAGATTATGATATGATAAACTATTTTTATTGCATAATCCACAATATAACGAATACATGAATACTATATTCCAGATACATAACTCTCCTTATATTTAATGATGCACGCGTAATATTCCACCTGCTGGAAACCTTATCGAAAAATTTAAGTTTAACATAAATGGAAATCAAAACTTATATATAATTTGCCATTTGAAATTATATGTATACTTCGGGGTTCCTTCCAAACCAAACTATCCATTGCTATAAATTCAAACGTGTCAGTTTCTTCTACCGCATACGCTTGTAAGTGCTCGCAACATCGCTGAGTGAGAATTACCTTCACGATAAATGAAAATTCGGATTCTTTGACTCCGCCACCTTTTTTAAGAAATAAATGTTTAATCATTCCGAAAACCGGAAACTCTTCCGTACGGATTACAACTACGGTATTTACTTTATATTTAATTTCTCCGACAGCAACGGTTTTAATTTGTAAATAGTCATGGGCATCGATAAGTAAGCAGTTGATTTGTTCCAATGAAATACGTGGAAATTGTTTAAGATTTTTATAACTGATATCTTCTTTAACAGAATTTTGATTTAATTTCATGTCACTGAAACATAATTGGTGTCTCACGGCTATAGTATAAGGTAAATTAATACGATTGCACGTTGTAGCTGCTATCTGCTTTGATATTCGATGTTTTGCTTCACATCTCATTGACCAAATATGGTATAGTGGTCCCACTCTTTTCATAATTCGTGGATAATGTATCAAGAAGTGGTATTTTGGTTTTAAATTATTCCCAAAAAGCTTTATAAACAAAGTGTGATGTTCCTCGATTAAGACTTCTAATAAATCACATGCATCGTTTGAAAGTGATGCTTCCATTGTAAGCGATAATATCTGACGCATTATTAAGAACAACTCCCAGTGCTCATCACCTTCAGGAACAAGATCCCCGAAGATAAGACCAGCATTTATAACGAAAGTTTTCATCTCAGAAGCAGACATTTTCAAATTGTTTGATTTTAAGTTTTCAATAGATATAGGTTGTGGTTCATTACTTCCTACCGGATACTTAAAATACTTTATCTTGAAATTCAAAACGTCCAAAGTGAACATTTTTCTCACAGTAATAAAATACCTTAAAATAAAACATAAATCGTATTTACAACACCCCTCTAGTAAGTCATGCATAATGTCCACGGAATAGTTTTCGACTACATGAAAATCCTGAATGTTATTGCATATACAACGCTCTTTAATTCCCGTTTGCTGCACATTATTTTTTTGTAAATCTGCCTCATAATTTTCAATTGTTCGTAGTTTAGAACAATTTTCTAGACAAGTGTATTTCGATTCAGCTTTTGAAATCTTACAAAATCGGCAAAATTTTGTGGCACTGAAACTTTCAACAAATCCAAGCATTGAATTTAAACCAAGGTTATCACCGATTATTAATGCTAATTTAAAGTATATAGTAAAAGTTTGATTGCGCATAATTATATTCACGCCTTCAGTAGCTAACATATTTAATTCATCGATAATTTTAGAGTACAACTGATGTTTATCAAATAATTTTGAATTATCTGAATGAGAAAGTTGGACGAGGAAAATATTAGTTAATTTAGAGCGAAACCGTGGCGGCAAGCACGGAATGGTAATGTAAAGCGCAGACATTGTATGTTGTGTAGCATGAGAACCAAGAGCATTGCCAGTTTCAAAATCATCCTGATATAAAAATAATGGAGACACTAGACCCTTATTTGTATTTGTTTAAAATCCATTCGATCACGTAGGGAATTTCCGCGGATTAAAACGGGTAACATAGCGTGCACGAAAGAAATTCGTAGCCGCAAAAGAAAATCCGTCAAATTAATCGCGCGTTGTTAAATTCCAGTTAGATCGTCGGTAATTTAGTCGGTTAGATCGCGAGAACAGAGGTTCAAACCTTTGTAGCCGCGATAGGGAAAAAACCGAAGGCAAACTCGCGGAAAAAACAGCCAAACACGAGGCACAAACTCGCGCGCGATCGGTAACGTTCCGAACGTTCGCGAAGGGTCAACGTTTGGCCTCGGGCAATGAACGCGGTAACCCCGGATAGAAGATTCGGGAACTTCAAGATAAAGGATTCGCGAGCAAAGTCATTGTCCGAGGGGAAGAGGAGTGGGGATATTTCCCCCGAAATTCCGCGGTTTCGAAGGTGCAAGGGCTCCGAGAACCGACCACTTGATTTCTGGCTCTTGAAGTAGCAAGACGTCTAGAAGCAAATAGAAGAAGACTGAGACGATTCATTTTCGAGGACCTGCAGGAAAGAAGGCCGATTGTTCCACCGTCGTCGTGCAGAAGAGTGCAATAAGCCGACTTCGCAACGCAGAAGAAATACGCAGCCTTCCGCGTAGGCATAAGCCTCACTTCTTGGCAGGAGCCGAAAATCACGGACCATCGAGCAAGTCTTAACTATAAACGCTCGACCCGTGCGCGAGCTGCAGCTTCTACCCGCAAGCAACGACCAGCCGAAAATCGCGGGCCACCGAACGCATTGCTGGTTTAGCAGTTCGACCCGTGCGCGAGCAGGAGGAATCCACGGCGTTTCAAACCGGAGAAGTTACCCTGCAAAGGCTACACCTTTGCAGGCCAGGCCAGAAGCGACGGAGATACTTAAGGGACAGATCGGATCAGACCACAGCCTCGGGAGGAGATACCGAGAGTGCGTACAAAGGTACTCCACCAACGAAAATACAGTCCACAAGTGCAGTATTCAGGTACGAATTTCGATCTATTAGAAAACAGCTGATTCCGTGGTCGGAGCAACGACCTGAGGCTGTTGTGAGCTCGAAATTCGTCGCCGAGCATTGTTGTCACGAGCGGATTAACGTTTGTTGACATCACGGCGAACTGGCTTAGATTCGGAAATCGAAATATAATTTCGACCGAATCTAAGAAACTACTGCAGCCACTACCGAACGCACCGCACAGCTCGAAGCAGGAGAGAATCCTCTCGGAGCTGCATAAATTCGGTGCATAAGGAGTCAGCAATTCAACCACAAAAGAAGAAAGAAGATAACGTGAATATTACCAGTGCGGATACGTGATCGACGAGTGCGAGCGAGAGTGTTTACGTCCCGTCGTCGAGCGAACTCGGCGCGCGACAAACTCTACTTATAAAAACCGCTCCACTTTTTGTTACAGATACCGAGACCGCCGATAATCCGCGGCGAGCCGTATTTCTTTGGAGCAGCCGCCGCTACTATTTACATCTATCTATCTTTTCTTTCTCTCACGTTATATACAAGGTGTTGGATTTAATTGAATCTTCAAATAATTAATTTGATTTTCGGGGAATTCCCTGTTAAGAGTTTTATTAACCTACCAATCCGCCTATCCTATTCTACCGGCCGTTTCCCGCAGAGGCTCGAGTCCTGCGGAGATTAACGTTTAAAAAACAATGTATTTAATAACTTTTTGGACCAAAAATCTGTTTGAATGATATTGGAAACGTAACCATCATTCATACGTTTCAAGGAACTAATATAGTCAATAGTTTCATCAAATATTCTGGGAATTTCAAAAAATGATTTTAACAATAATGAAGGAGGTATAAATAAACTGACCACAAATTTTTTTGCGTTGAAGTGTACTATTCTTATTACTTTTCTCATCAATGTAGCCGAATACGATACTCTGTGGATTAATATAATAGCCTCAGGATTGCAATTCTTTGAAACGTTTGTGTTCAGTGTTTATTGACGAAAACACAGATTGTACCTCTTTCAATTTTTGAATAATGACTTCCCTGTCTTTCTCACATGAGGACAAAATTAATTCTTTAAGGGACGTAATGTAACGACAGTTTAGAAAATCGTCAAATACATTTACAATACGATGCACTCGCATACGCGATAACGTAGGGTCTGAATAGAAGCTAGACACTATTGCTAATGCAGCTGTGAATAATGCATTTGGATCAGGATTGTTTAAAGGTACAGTAGTTCGGATGGGACTATCATTTTTAGCTGAATCGAGATTTGGATGATTATAAGTCTCTGTAATCGATTTGCAAAAGGCACCTGCTTCATTTGGTGTAGCAAGCGCATCGCATAGTAAATTTTGACTGTCTGATGTTAACGAAGTATCATGATCAACTAAATGATTTCTTAAAGATTGTACCGTGCTAAAATGTCGTTGACATGCGACTTGTGTACAAGTATACACAACATCCCTGCCTGTATGAAGATATTTGACATGTTCCTTCAATTTTTTGGCCTTCAAGGAATTATTGCAATAGATACACGTAACATTCATTGTGTCACAATACGCTATCGGAGAAATTAAAGATTAAAGTTGTGTATTAAAACTAATATGAAAATTAAATATTAATATATTAAAATTGGCAAATTAAATAATATTTTGGTCACTCTCAGACTCAGAATCCGTGGCACATTGTAAAATATTGTCTAAGTCAGAAATTACAGATTCGACAGTGACAAATTTTCGACTGTTTTCATTTTCAATTCCATATACATATGTTTGGAGAAAAGTCCATACGGCTTCACTCTCAACAGGAAACTTAGCATTCAGTGCATAAAAAGATTGAAAACAAAAATTAACAGCCGCTAGCAGGTCTGTGAAAGAATGTTTCACATTATTGATCAGTACATACGCTATAGAAATGAGTTGGGGTGGACCCACGGCAACCACTATTGGTTGGCAACTTAAACCGTATGCGTGCAGAAGATCCTAACGAGCTGTTATCGCCTTCTCTAAATCTGATATGGTTGCAATCCACAAGATGAAACCATTGGCTTGTTCCTGAAACGATGGCTTCCAATTCTTCCTATTTTGAGATTTAATTACAGTTGGTTTAAACAAAAAGGGTAATACACGTAACCCTAATATGGTTTTCGGTAAATCATCTGTAAGCACGAGAAAAATAGCACAGTAAATTAGTTCCGGAAAATATCTTTTACCAAATGTACATTAAGTAAAACAATTGTGAAACATCGCACCTTTATTCTCAAAAAAATCACGGTAGGATAACTTCTGAGCGTCCAGATTTATTACTTTTAGTGATAATACTGGCCATTTCTCAAACAAAGCATTTGGATTTGCTACGCCCATGCATTCAAAGTCAATTTGTAGCTACAAGAAAGTAAATTTGAAAAAACCAAGAATTTATGTAAAATATTTGAACAAATTCAAGTAAATTAAAACGTACAAGTGATGCACCTATTGGGCTCTGCAATATCGGATATTCCGCATAATAACTATTTATATCAATACTACGATCCCTTGTACAATGTGTTTTCTGCCACAAGCGTTTCCACTGTTCTCCGTCATCTAATGGCACTGATTTTAACTGCAATAAGGTGTTCTTCTCGTCGATAGTAGGTTGCCTACTTAAAGCTTCACTATTCCCGTTATTATTCTTAACAAAACTTTTAATTTTTCTTTTCAAGTTGCAGTATTTGTCCCACAGTTTGCCAGAAGCTAGGCGTTTAGTGTCTCCACTTCTAAAAGGAATGTAGTACGTATTGCGTCTCTCATTTTTAAAGACAGCAGTTATTTCTTGTGCCCAAAAATAAAAGTCTTCCTTGTATAGCCTGTAATGATGATATTAGTATCATTAGTATTATTCTACAACACTAGTCTTCTCGTATTCATCTCTCCTTCTCTTTCTCTCACTTTGACTCTCACTCTCCCTTTCTCAATCATGCGCGCATGCAACAATCCTCTCCCTCCTTTCTTCACTCATCTACTGTTTTAACGGTCAGTTCGGTCCGTAGTGGGGTCACACATATACCTACACCGCCATTCTCCTACCGTTCATACATTCATTCGTCTTACTTCCTCACATATTCACAACTCAAAATTCAACATAAAACCATTAAAAATGAATTCACTCACTTAATAGAATCATTGAGCAACGTTTCGATGATTACATGACATAACTGTTTTCTATCAGATGATGTTAGATGCGGTCGTGATAGCAAATAATTGCCGGTAATTGACTTACGTAGTATGGTTCTGAGTTTCTGTACAAAGCATTAAGAATATATATAAATTAATCAAATCTATACAAGCATTAACTTTCTTTATCTTTCATAAGCTTTAGTTCTTTTGGATATAGGAATGCGCATACCTCGCCCGAAGTACATGATGTAGTACTTGATTGTGTTGAAATCCTACTTATAGTAGAATTACTATCATCGCGGTTCAAAGTACTTATAGTAGAACTACTATCATCGCGGTTCAAAGTGTCTAATCTCTACAATCAAAATTTACAGTAAATTTTAATTTTTCAAAGTACTTCTAAACTAAATTCTAACAAATACTTTTTCCAATCTCACCGGTTGAATATTTTCTTTCTGTGTTTTGCCAAGATATTCATCTCTTTTGCGTAAAAACGTGTATCGTGGCCCTATACATTGTATTAATTCGGATACGGCTTCCAGTGGCATTGTTAGAAAAGTTTCCTCGTCGATTTTTTCTTCTGAACGTAAATAGAATTCATTTGTAATTTTAAGTTTGCGAACAAATTCAAGAAACGAAATATTCAATTTGGATTACTTGGTTCCGTAAATCATATACATTTAAGAATACTTACTTTCGAATGACGCAATATATTCGTCCAACTTCCACTCTTCTAATTTGTCTCTTACAAAACTCATCACGCTTGTTTTTGACAGGCACCACTACCACTATATTCCACTGAATATTTTTAATTAAGAGCACACGTAATGGATTGAATAACTGCGAGGATACAGATCCGATTCGGGCCGGCTCGTGAGATCAACGTCTCGAAGGTACACGTTACCGGGTAACAGCTTCGGCAAAACTGGCTCTGGAGCGACATTCCATTCCCCCATCGGCGCGTGGAGAGGGGCCGAGACGCGTCAGGTGGCCTCGCCGGTGTCCGGGGCTGCGTTACCCGAAGTTCCTTTGTTGGTGCGTTGACGATCGACAGCACTGCTTCCGTTATCTGGCTGACGATCGCCAGCCCAACGATGTTTCGTGAAAATTGAAAGCGCTCCGTCGCCCCCCATAGCAACGTTTAACTTAAACTTTAGCACAACAATTCTTGCATATTATTTAGAGATATTTCTCTCGCTTTCGAAGCCGAATGGAAGGAAGAGAATGGGAGAAAGAGTCAAACCCCGGGGGGGAGTCAATAAAGTAAGCAAAGGAAATTAGTGATGTTTACTACAAGGAGAATAAGTACCCCTCCACTAGCGTGCGGTAAACTTTTTGCGTTGCGGATATTTTAGCGTGTAGGAAAAGCAGAGAGTCAACTCGTCCCAGGTATGCGGCCAGGTCAGGAGTAAGTACGAATTTGGATATTTCGCTTTTGCTTAGTTCTCTCGTAAAGGAGAGAACTCCCTTCGCTATCGCGCTTGGAGAAAATGTTGGTTAATCCTCGCTAGGAGAGGAGGCCATGTGTTGAAGATCGTATTGCGATTTATCGAATTTTTTTTTGTCTGATTATATGTGATTTTATTGCTTTTGTGTCTTGCTTAAGTAATTATGTTTGCTAAGACCTTGTAGCGCATGATTGCCGGTTAGTAATTCTTTATGTTGCCTGAAGGAGGAGGACCCGAGTTGTGCTCGAAAAGAAAATGAAATTTAAAGAAAGGGCTAGTCGCACCTCGGCACGAAGGAGACCGGGACGGTCTCCCCCAAGGGGGGGGGGGGGGGGGGGGGGGGTCGTTGTGACGTTGCACTTTGCAACGCCCCAAAAATTAGTAAATTCCCGGCACGGGAGTAGCGACGAGCACACCTCGGGGCCTCACCAAGACAATGAACGCCGACTAATGCCCGGTGAATCCTTTTTTTTGCCAATGACTACCACCGAGGACGACGATCGGAGCCCAAAGCCGCAGGGACTGCTTCCAGGGGAAAGAGTCTGCAGAGGAGGCCGGATTCCCGCCCGGAGCGCGGTAAATACCGGACGTCCAGCGGGGGAGGAAGTCGCCGCAGCCGGGCCAAGCCCCGTCAAAATTGGGGACGGGATACCTCGCGGTACTCCAACCCCAAAGATTCCCGGGGGGAAGGCGGGTTGGAGGGACCCATCGGCCCCAGGGGGGTTGGTGCTCGGTAGCGCGGGTCGACTACACTTCCCGACCCTGCTGGACCGGAACGAGGATAACGATAAAGGAACCTGGAAGAACGGCAGCATCCCGCGGAGCCGGCAAGAAGAGGGCCCAATTTTCCACCACCGATCAGGCAGAGCATCCAGGGCAGAAGTCATCAATTATCGACCGTCAATTTATGGCGTGGCGTTTCATGAGGTTTCCGGGGTGGGGGTAGTCGCGGTAATTAGCATGCGCAGGAGATCCTCGCGGATCCGCGAGGAGTCCTCTTCGATCACCGACCGCCGACGAGTGTAAACGTGTCAAAAAGTAAAGTAGTCCGATTTGAGAAGAAGAGAAGCGACGAGAGAGGACAGCGAACGCCCCAAGCAGCCGAGACGAGAACAATGGTGAGGTGAACAAATTAGCCCTTTCGCGTTGCGAGATTTATTGCGTTGAGATTAATTATTTGTGTTATTGGGTGTCCCTCTCCGTATCGCTGTGCGAGTGTTCTAAGAAAATTGTCGTCGCGATAGTTCGAGTGTATCTGTTCCGGGAGTTGAAATAGTAGGTTTGACGCGTGTAATTCCGCCTTAGGGCGAGGTCGTTCTTAAATAAATTGTGCCGACTCTCGGAGACCGAAATTTTTGTGAATTTAATTTATACTTCGCCTTATCCAATCCTTACGAACCTCTCGAATAACCGACCCCACCCGCTGAGTTCGTTGGTGTCGCGCGTAATTTCGACTTGGGGAAGAATTCGTTTTTTTTTGTGTGTGTGGTCGAGACTCGGTCGCGTAGACCAACTATATCGCGATTCCAGTAGAGTAAATTAAAAGCGGGAGAAATCCCGTGGCACGCGAGTGCCCGGCGCCCAGAGGAGTGTCGACAGTAAAATTTGATCCGCGTTTCCCCAAGTCGAGTCCAAGGAAATTTTTTGTTCGCGTGAAGTCCCGCTAGCCAGGGCCGTTTCGCGAATTAGGTGCGGACTTCACGTGACAAAGTATATTAAATCATAGATTTTTAAATACGAGGAAATGCTCCAGAACAGCAAGCAATAAAGATTTAATGAATCGCCTTTTGATCACATCCGATCCATTCAGTTCGTGCATGCGGAAAAATATCAGCAAAAATGAAAGAAATTTATTACCGGAATCGTTTGAACTCTTGACAAATTCACCTCAACCTATCATAACAACATGTCCAAACCATACGATGGAGATCCTACCAGTAGTGGTATCTCATCGGAAAACGACGAATGCTTTTGAAATATTCACAGGTTTGCTAAAAATATCTGCTCATTAGACATCCTAAAAAATATCACAATCCGTTCCTGTATTAATATTTGCTATTTTTACGAATTCCTCATCCGTCTTGTGGACTGTGCAATATACCAAAGAAGCGGAAATCGAAGATTTCACTATTAATCACTTTATTAAGTTTTTGGTTCTACCGTGTTGTGCTTACAAGATTACAACAAGAGTTTATTACAATAAATTGGTTTAAAAACCGAGCTTACTTTATATAAATGTTACATAACCATTCTATAACGTCAGGTTAGTTAATCTAGTATGTTGCGTTCGCATGTGATAAGGACTAGAAGTTTTGACCAGATTGTTCAGTTTTCGTCCCACTGTGCACTGTGGCGCTACCGTTGTCCCACCGAGGGGTAACCGCACACTGGCGCCACTGTAACGCCACCGTGGTCCCACCGAAGAACAGCCGCACACTGACACGCCACGATGGCGCCACAGTGACGCCGGATAAACCCTTGTTTAATACATAACATATTGTTGCGAGTTCGGGTCATATTAAAGAAACTGAGTGTCCGTTACAACGGAATAGGCTTTATTGCAAAGGATGAAGGAGGCACGTCCGCTTTGTTTGACGTCCAGGAGGCGACTCTCCATTAGTTGTCGGTAACAAAATGCACTGCTGCTAAGAAACACGCTAAGCAGCAACTTCAAAGTACACCGCCATAACAGGAATACGGATGGCTTCAGGTAGAAGGATAAGGGGGTGACTTCAACTCGTAACAATATCAATTAAATCAGTATCTGTTTTATGCCCTTCCCTATTTAATTTTATGTTCAATATCAATTTAATTATTTACTAGTAGAGATCATACATAGTACATATGAAAATAATTTTGGCAAATGCACTTCATGTAATAATAACACCAAATACAATTACGAAACTTTCTCTCTTCCATCTATGGACAGTCCGCTACTACCTCCATTTATTTAACAATATTCAAAAATGTGCGTTATAGTTAAAAAAAATGATACTTAATGGCTCAGCTCATTTCTTAAATACATATTCAAGAAATGAGACAAGTAAATAAATATTATTGTCCTTAACTGTGACGTACATTTTTGAAAATTCTGAAATAAATTGTGGCCATAGGGGATTGTCCAAGGATACAGGAAAAAAGTTTCGTAATTCTATACGGTGTAATATTCGAGAAATGGCATGGGTAAATAAATATTATTTTTTTTACTATGAAGCACCATCCTGGGAGTTTTGGCGAAAATTGAGATTATAGGGGAGTGTCCAAAGATAAATGGAAAACAGTTTGGTAATTGTACAAAGCCGCCATATCGGTCACAAAAATTAATAAAACAAGAAACATTTTTTTATCATTGATGCCGGAGCGGCAAGGAATAACGGTATTTTTTCTTTAATTGTGCCTTAAATTGCCGACATTTTTAAATTTGATGGAAGCCCATTGCATATTCTGACGGCAAGATATAATTTTTTTCGATTTTTTAACCATCATACGTTTTCTCGAAAACCCTTGGACAAAAAGGGCTGTAACTTGGTGAAAAATTATTTTTTAATTGTCCAACCATCCCCTTAAACTGCCGTTCAAAAAACTCTAAGGGCATTTTTTGCCTGCTGACACGGCTACGCCTTTTCTCTGTCCATTACAATATTGCGCGCATTTCCATTGAACATAATTACATTTTACAAGAAACGGGACATCGCGCGTCACAATACGCTGGCCAGCAAGTACTTTTAAGGCAGGATACGAATTTTTTAGTCGAAGGAAAGGACTGTTAGGTGGAGCAAGGTAGATCGGCATGGGTGTTGCGCCACATGTTCTGTGTACAGCCTCTACGCGGTCACATCTACAAGTGGATTTGCATTAACGAAGAACTCATTTTCTTGTATTCTGGATAAATGAGTTGAAATTACATATTTTATACTTGGCCCTCATCGTTGCATTTTGAATGCTTTTTTGGGATTTGCCATTTTAAAAACATCGGTTTATTCGATGTATACCACCTAATTATTTCAAGTCTGACAATGTCCCTCCTAACGTGTAGTAAATAATGAAATGAATTTATGACATACATTAACAACAAAATAATTGAAAAGTTTACATTACTTAAAATGAAGAAATAAATTAGTTAGTTCAACTAACTAAGGAAATAAATCGCAGGTGCAATTTATTATTAATCTTGTGCAGCAAATTCATAGTTCATTTAACACTAGTTCTATCCATTTGGGCTTGGCCCGCAAGAAAATCATGCCTCTTACTAATATGCAGTACATTAACTTCCAGTATATGTAAATTAAAAAATTATTATCATCAATGTATTTCAATAAATAATTAAAATACAAAATAAGAAGGTACAGGTCAATGTCAGGGTAGTGGTGGTGGAGGAGGCCTAGTGGGAGGAGGAGACGAAGTGGTGCAGGTAGGGGTGCAGGTGAAAGTCGGGCAAGAGGAGTGGGAGAAGTGGCGGCGGCGGTGGAGGTGGTGGTGGAGGTAGTGATAAATGTGGAGGTGGAGGTGGAGGTGGAGGTGGAGGAATGGAGAAGATTGTGAAGGATGGAAGGATTGTGAAGAATGGAAGTAGAGAAGGAGGTGGTGGTTGGGACGGAGGAGGCCGAGCTGGAGAAGGAAAAAAAGTGGTGAAGGTGGAGGTGATACTATTGGAAAGGTGAAGGTGAGGAAGTGTGGAAGAAGAGGGGAGGAAATGGAGGTAGAGACCAGGCAAAAGGAGGAGAAGAGTAGGTTAAGATGGAGAAGAAGAACGGACAGGAGGAACAGGAGGCCGAGCAGAAAAAGAAGGCGTAGGGGCAGAGGGCTGAGGAGGCAACAGAGGTGAGTGAGTAGGGAGGGGGGGGGGGGGGGGGCGAAGGAGGTGATAGAGGCAACTGAGGAGGTTGAGGAAGCTGAGGAGGTAGATGAGAAGGAGATTGTGGAGTAAAAAGTAGGAAAAAGAGGTGGAAGATCAGCGGAGGAGTTGGAGGAGGAGGTGGATGATAGGGAGGAAAAGGGCGGTGAGGAGGAGGATGAGTGAAGGGGATGGGAAAGGTAAAACAAATGGACGAGGGGCAGTGGTCAAGAGAGTCTGACGAGCACGTGGCCAGCGTGACACCTGAAACGGAGATAGTGAATGAGACGGAGACGAAAACGCAGACAGAGACGGAGACGACGTTTCTTAAAATTTTTATCGGAAATGGGTTCTTAAAGCTAAATAAATAAATCAACTAAAGTTTCAATTATCCTTTATTAAACGCGCACTGGAAGACACATATATGTGCAAGAGGCAACGAGTCGAACAAGAGTGAGGAGCGTGAGCTGGAGCGAATGTGCATAAAAAAACAAAACGAGCTCGCGCGTTGCTAGCCTCTGCGCCTCACCTCATGTCCTTGCTCATTTGTTACCTCTATTGGCAGTGATCACCTTAGTCGCTCTACTCACTCATGCCAAAAATTCAGTGGACAATCGGAAATTAATTTTTGCACAATAGAGGAATTCCAATAATTTTAGCTATATCTAAGGTCTAATATCTCCGCGATGGATAAATGAATTGTTTATAACAATTATGCAAATTTGTCGCCTGGACATGGACTTTCAGAAATTGTTTATAAAAATTTGAAAAATTAATTTGTTTATGGATTTGTAACATTGCAAAGACAAGAATAACTTCGGTCTCCGGAATAGATACAAGGTCTGTCTTCTACTTGGTCCGAGACAAGACCTTGCCTCTTGATCACTGTTTAATATCCGTTAATGCGCGCTAGTGTTGTGAAGCGAAGTGTTCAAAAAACCGACTCGCCCGACTGAGTTGCGTGATCGGTCACTTCAGCCAATTGCAGCAAATTCGTCCGCGAGAGAACCACAAGGTGAGCGATAGGTAAGTTCTAATAGAATTATTACTAAACGCCACCTAGTACGACTCGCCTTCGCTTTTGTTTTATAGTTGCTCGACTTCGGCGTTCGCGCACGAAGTGCAACTTGGTTCGAGGGATCGTTTAAGGAAGCGGATGTGAGGGAGAATAAAGTTTTATTTCATGCACAACAAATTTTCAACTGAAACACACTTTTATTTAAGGAAATACACGTTCTTATTAGTGTATTCTGTGTTCTGTGTGAGTTGTCTTCGGCGAGGCATCGAAGACGAGTCGTCACTTGCATGCCAAACACCGAGCTGAGTAGAGCGAAACACACGAGCGCTATTCCTCGCTGCTGTTTTCCGCCAGCTCGTGAATACTCGCTTCGCGAGATTTTGCATGTACCTAGTTTGACGGAATACCTTCGTGGTTGCCTTTGTCTGATCACATTCGGCAAAAGAAAGAGACATTGGCAGACTCCCGATTAGCGTGAATAGCGCGGTAATTGGATAATCTGTTGTCTCGCGGCCACGAGCGTGACGGCTTACCGTCTCGCGCGTCGACGAACGCAGGCTCCGCTGAGTCACTCCTGAGCCTTACACACTCAGCAGTAACCGAATTTCAGAGTCTGGAGAAAATCATTTCTCCAAAGAAAGATTCAAGCCGCAGAGAACTTACAACCCTCTGCGTGCTAAAAGGAAATTCGATTTAGTACTAAAAATAAGAAATTCAAGTTTAAAATCATTTAATTAAACTCGCTTGAATCATTCTATAAATTGATACAGTCCACAAATCTCAAATTGAAGAAATTGGAAGACAGCGATTGCGAGTGCTTCGTGCTCGCTATCGTTCCGCCTGAACGCACAATATTGACATTCACCTATTGTGCTCTTTGTTTCAGGATCGACGCTTCGCCGACGCCAGCTGGCTTCACCTGCCGCGACGAAGACAATACCAATACTTGTATTTATTAAAATAAAATTACAGTATAATTGAAATTTGCTGTGTGTTCAATAAAAAATTATTCTCCTTCATCTCCGCTTCCTTAGACGAACCCTCGAAAGCGAAAGTTGCACTCCGCGCGCGAACGCCGGAGTCTGGCAACTATAAAACAAGGTCCTTCGAGCCGGATTCGTTGCGGATTTGAATCCACTCCTTCGTTGGCGGAGCGAGTAGGAAAGAGAAAAAATAACACATAACAGCACACAATGCCAGGAGGGAATGACGATCCCCCTAGCCTCTCTACCTCCTTCGAGGATAATGATGAAGAAAGGCAATTTCGGGTAATGCTGGAGGAACAAGCCCTGGATAGCCAGGAAATCCTCCGCATTGTCCCGAACCTAAAAAAGAGAGGAAGGGCGAAGTTTACACTGGCCCTCCTCCGCGAGAAAGAAACCAGGTTAGTCGAATCCTGGAATATCTTCAAAACGCGGCACGTGCGCCTGCTCGTTATGTGTCCACCAGGCAAAAAGAGCAGCATCCCGTATTTCGCGAATCCCTTATACGAAAGGGTAAGGCAAGAGGTCACGGAGGGCCGCGAGTATCTCGCGGAAGAGCTGGATCGCTTAACTGCCGATAGAGCGGAAGCATCCACCTCCAAAACCTCCACGGAACAAACGCAGGACGTGAAATGGCAACGTCCTCGCGTCAAACTTCCGGAGCTCACGCTTCCGAAGTTTGCTGGCGACGTGAGACAGTGGACTCACTTCGCACAACTATTCAAAGCCGCTGTGACACGAAACGAAGCGTTGTCGAACGCGCAGCGGCTCCAATACTTAAACGCTTGTTTACAAGGCGACGCGCTCCTTTCCATCTCTACGCTAAGCATAGAGGATGGAAACTTTGAGATCGCATGGCAGATTCTGGAGGGGAGATATGATAACCCCCGAATCACCATAAAGGCGCATTTTCAACGGCTATGCGAGTTGAAAAAGGTGCGCAAAGATGACGCTGGGAGTCTGATGGGCTTACTCAGCGAAGTAGAGAACTGCCTCGCTGCTTTAGGTCAGCGAGCCGCTCCCGAAAAATTATGGGAATGGATGATCGCCTATTTGGTGACCGATGCGTTCACCGGCGATCTTGCGAGTGATTGGGAAAATTCCGTGGAGGATTCAACGGAATACCCCGATTTTAAAACCGTGCTTCTTTTCCTGAAAAGGAAGATGCACGCGGCAATGTGCTTGGCGCCCAAGAAGGCACCGGCAACAGCGCAAAAACCAAAAACGCGTGAGAATTGTCACACGACAACTCACGAAGACAAAACGGAAGCGAAAATAGTCTGTGCGTACTGTCAAGTACAGCACAGATTAACCGATTGCCCAGCTTTCCGTCGGTTGACCGCGGAAAAGCGTATGGACTCCTTACGGGGTAATCCCGTCTGTTTTCGCTGCCTCCGTACAGGACATACCCTGACGGAGTGCACCCTAACGAAAGGATGTGAGAAGTGCAACGGGCGACATCACACCCTGTTGCACCTCTCAAATCCCACAGCAAGGCCCGCGTACCGCGGAAAGCCTGCTAGCGCAAACCCAAATGCGGCGCAGAACAAAAGCCCGCGTCCGCAAGCTGGTCAAGCGCCAGCGCAAAAACCGGAGGAGCAACTAAAAAAGACAAATCCTCCTACAAACGTGCAAGCGCTTTGCAGTACGAGCAATGAGACTGTCGCGCAAGAAATTACGCTCGCGACAGCGCTCGTCCGCTTGCACGGACTGCATGGTGCTACGCGAATTGCGCGAGCCCTAATCGATCCAGGATCGCAAAGATCCTTTGTTGTCACCGACGTAGTCGACAATCTACGACTACGCAAGGAAAAAGCCTGTCACGGACGGTCGAGCTTTCGGGTGAATTTAAGTGATTACACTATTTGTGTTTAAGAAGGTTTATTCGGTATCGGTGCTATTCCGGGTCAGTCTAATTGGTCTGTACTATTCGAGAGTTCGTCCGTAAGTCCCTGAGTCGTCGTCGTGGGTCCAGCGTCGTAAGGTGTTGCGTCGGAGTAGGGAGAGCAGTGTCAGCGTTTTGGGTCCAGTGGCGTAGCGTCCGTTACAAGCCCCTGCTTCAATCGGTGGCTTCGGTGAAACAAAGACCCAAGAGGTCAAACACAAAACAAATGTAGGATTTAGTGCAGCGAGCGACTTGTCGCCGCTGTACGAAGCTAGTGCGTACGTCGTTCCGCGTATCACCAGCTATCGTCCGCCAACACGTCTTGCATGTATCATGCAAGGTTACGCCGATCTAGCGTTAGCAGATCCGAATCCCTCCGATAACGCACGAATCGAAGTGCTTATCGGAGCCGACCTCATGCCACGTACGCTTCTCGCAGAGATGCGTATCATGGGAGATAATCTCCCTGTGGCAACAAAAACAGTCTTCGGTTGGGTCTTGTTTGGTCCAACCGGCGAGACTGCGCGACCGAGGGAGCCAGTGCAAACATTGCATTGCACCACCCTCGAGTCTATCGATGCTACACTCCGCAGGTTTTGGGAGACCGAAGAGGTCCCACAAAAATTGAGCATGACTGCGGACGAACAAGCTTGCGAAGCACACTTCGCAAGCACTGTCGAACGAACTCCCGAAGGGAGATTCGTCGTACGTATACCCTTTAAGCACCCACGACCTGCAGAAGCATTAGGGCCGTCGCTGAAAAGCGCCGTTTCAGCATTGGGTCGTGTGTGGACGAAGCTTAAAGGGAACGAGAATTTATTCGCCGAATATTCTGCGTTTCTCGCAGAATATGAATCATTAAATCATATGACGAAGCTCGAGCGTGTTGATAAACACCGCGTTTTTATACCGCATCGAGCCGTCGTCCGCGAGGTCTTTAATGCTTCCAGCAAGACCACAGGCGGACAGTCATTAAACAGCATCCAGTACGTTGGACCGCGGTTGCAAAAAGATATTACATCTCTCCTTGTAAATTGGAGAATGCATCGCTACGTACTGGTTGCTGACATCGAGAAAATGTTCAGGCAGATTCTCGTACATCCAGAGGATCGCGTATACCAGAATATTGTCTGGCGCGATCCCCACTCTGAACAGCTGATTGCGTATGCACTGAATACGGTGACATATGGTACAGCGAGTGCTCCGTATCTTTCAATGCGTACACTCTTGGAATTAGCGACGCGCGAAGCGGAACGCTATCCACTCGGCGCTGAGATCATGCGATCCAGCGTCTATGTTGACGATCTGTTTATGGGCACAGACAACATAGCACATTTAAGGAAAATCCGCATGCAAGTTTGCAAGATGCTTGCTGCAGGCGGCTTTAACCTGCGGAAATGGGCCGGCAATAACTCCGAATTATTGTCGGATATCCCCGCAGGTGACCATTCAGTCGCCGTCGACTTAAAATTGTTCGACGAATCGGAGCTTAAAGTGTTAGGTTTGCGCTGGCTACCCGCGACAGACCAATTCCACTTTAATTTGCAGCGGTATAAACCACTGTCAATGCCTCCGACAAAACGAATGCTTTTTTCAGAAATAGCCAAATTATTCGATCCACTTGGCTGGTTATCGCCAGTGGTCATTCGCGCCAAGGTATTATTACAATCGCTATGGTTGGAAAAACTTGGATGGGACGAACAAGTCTCAGCGAATACGCACACTACTTGGAATGAGTTTTGTGAGGATTGGTCAAAGCTGACCACATTGAAAATCCCTCGACGGTTAAATTACGGTAATGAAACCGATACCATCGAGCTACACGGATTTTGCGACGCTTCGGTAGTCGCGTACAGCGCGGCTGTTTACCTCCGCGTGCGGACCAAAACAAACGAAGTCTTCGCTTCGCTTGTGATGGCCAAAACAAAAGTAGCCCCGATTAAGACGTTGAGCGTACCAGTTTTGGAATTAAACGGTGCTGTCTTATTATCGGAGCTCATGCTACATATACAAACGTCGCTGACAGTTTCAGTTGATCGTATTGTATGTTGGTCGGATTCGACCATAACATTGGCATGGATACGGAAACATCCATCTACATGGAAGATTATAATCGCTAATCGAGTTTCTAAAATCCAAACAGCTTTGCCAAATGCCGAGTGGAGACATGTGCCCACTCGATTTAATCCAGCGGATCTTAATTCGCGCGGAGTCGAGGCAGATACATTGTTCTCCTCCCCGCTATGGATGCAAGGTCCATCCTGGTTGATTCAACCAGAGGACCATTGGCCAGTTAATAAGACTGACCTCAACACCGAAGAAGGGAAGCGTGCGGTCAATACCCACGTTGCAACCCAATCTTCGAGTTGGAATTTGTTGCACAAATTCTCCAAGTGGAGCAAATTAGTACGCATTGTCGCGTATTGCATCCGCTTTTATAAAAAATTAAGAGGGCAAGCCAATGACCAGTTTGACCGGTGGCTTGACCCCTCCGAGCTGCAGGATGCAACTGAGCGCATCGCTCGTCATCTGCAGCGAATACATTTCGCAAAGGAATATGATTGTTTGAAAAAACAATTACCAATTCCTGCGAAATCAGTGCTACGCTCGCTCGACGTATTCCTCGATGAGAATGACGTCATGCGAGTTGGTGGGAGACTACGTCACTCGCGCTTGCCGCCAGCGACCAAATTTCCCATCGTAATGCCCAAGCATTATGTAGCTGAATTAATAATACGCCAATGCCACCGCAATACATTGCATGGTGGAATCCAATTAACGATGCATACAGTAAGACAGCGTTATTGGATTCTTGGCTGTCGCAGTACCACACGATGGATAATTCACCAATGCGTGGTGTGTACGCGATGGAGCGCGGAAACCGCCTCCCAAAAAATGCATGATCTGTTGCCAGACAGATGTCGTCCTGCAAGGCCGTTTAATACGACCGTAGTGGACTACGCTGGACCTTATAAAGTCCGCGATTCCGCAGGACGAGGGAAAATATCCCATAAAGCCTACATTGCAGTTTTTGTGTGTATGGTCACACGCGCGGTGCATATCGAGCTCGTACACGAGTATTCGACTAATGCGTTTTTAGCCGCCCTCGATCGCTTTGTAGCACGACGAGGAATTCCTAGCTTGATGCGAAGCGACAATGGAACAAACTTCGTTGGAGCTGATCGAGAATTAGCTCGTGAATTTGCACGAAGCTTCAACTCGAATGAAATGCGAGAAAAATGCAATGCACTGGAGGTCAAATGGAAATTTAATCCACCCAGTGCTCCCCACTTCGGTGGATTGCAAGAGGCCGGCGTGAAATCGGTAAAACACCACCTAAAACGCATTTTGGGTGACTTCACGCCGACCACCGAAGAAATGCAAACATTGCTTTGCAAAATCGAGGCGAGTTTGAACTCACGCCCGATAGCGCCGTTGAGCGAAGATCCAGAGGAGTTCAACGCGTTGACCCCTGGTCACTTCCTAGTAGGAAGTGCGCTCAACGCAATTCCAATGCAGTCTGTAGTTGAAGAGCCTACATCTAGATTAAATCGATGGAAGGTCCTGCAGAAAATGCATGAACAGTTTTGGAGACAGTGGACGCGAGAATATCTCGTGTGTCTCCAAAACAGATACAAGTGGCAAACCACGCGCGAACAATTACGCGTTGGTGATGTTGTCGTACTCGACAACCCGCTTCTTCCCCCCAATCATTGGGAGATGGGAAGAATCGAGAAGGTTCTGCCCGGTAAGGATGGCCTTATCCGGGTCGTACAAGTTCGCACAGGTAAAGCCACATACACACGCCCGATCACGCGCATGTGTAAATTACCTGTGGATGAGCCAGAACCATCCAAATAGATCGGCTGCTCGCGCGAAAGCGAGACAGCACGCACGATCAGCCAAGCGGAACTCTCGCTCAAAACAGAGCGTAGAGTTTGAATTTGAACCCCGCTTGGCCCCCCTTGGCTGTAAACACGAGGACATCGGGAAGACTTGCCGCTCCCTACCTCGACGCCAAGGGATTAAGGAAAACAATGTCGATTTGATTTCGAAGCTACCTCGCAGCCGATACCGAATCCAGCAATCAGTTGAATTAGAGCAACGCGAGCGAAATGGACAACTTCCATGCGAAATTTAACGAGTGCCTGCGCCTGGCAGGAGACCCGGAGGTCCCTCCGCTGGACCCGGTGGATCCACCACCAACGACCAGCGACGGCCCGGACCTGCACCCGGCTACTCCTGCGGTCGAGGGGGAATCGCCACCGCGAGCCATCGCCCAGGAAAACCGGACGCCGGCAAACGCCCCCGAGATGCAGGAACGGTGCCAGGAGTATACCCTTAACGGCATCCGACTCCTGGTCCCGGATTACGTCCCGGCGGCAAGACGGCGCTATCGCTGCCCAGTCCCAGGGGGCAGTTACCTGCTGAAATGGGACAGGGAGGGACGCCTGGTGGCCCTGGCCTACCGGCCGACAACGCAGCAGCAACCGCCGCAGCAGCAACCGCCGCAGCAGCAACCGCCGCAGCAACAGCCGCCACAGCTGCAGCCACCCCCGCAGCAACGACCGGCGCCACGACGACGACGAGGAGGACCGCCGCCCAGCAAGCGGCCACCCCTGCCCCGTCGACCCACACTCATGGGCCGTCAGACGGCCGCCAACGTCTACATTGAGACGTTGACGGCCCTGGGTGTCATCAGTCGCCAGACACGGGAAAGGCTCGCCGAAATCGGCGAGGGAGGACCTATGCGGCCAGCACGCCGTCACCTCCGCCGTCCGCATTCCTAAACGTAAGTACCACCATTTCAAATTTTATTTGGTGTCGGTGCTACATTTGGTTCTCTCGCGGTTCGTTTAACTAGCTCGTACCCTTCTTGCGTTGCGCGAGCCGCGCAAGGGGGGCGGGGTGTTTAATATCCGTTAATGCGCGCTAGTGTTGTGAAGCGAAGTGTTGAAAAAACCGACTCGCCCGACTGAGTTGCGTGAGATCGGTCACTTCAGCCAATTGCAGCAAATTCGTCCGCGAGAGAACCACAAGGTGAGCGATAGGTAAGTTCTAATAGAATTATTACTAAACGCCACCTAGTACGACTCGCCTTCGCTTTCCTTTGGAAAGCATCGAAGACGAGTCGTCACTTGCATGCCAAACACCGAGCTGAGTAGAGCGAAACACACGAGCGCTATTCCTCGCTGCTGTATTCCGCCAGCTCGTAAATACTCGCTTCGCGAGATTTTGCATGTACCTAGTTTGACGGAATACCTTCGTGGTTGCCTTTGTCTGATCACATTCGGCAAAAGAAAGAGACATTGGCAGACTCCCGATTAGCGTAAATAGCGCGGTAATTGGATTATCTGTTGTCTCGCGGCCACGAGCGTGACGGCTTACCGTCTCGCGCGTCGACGAACGCAGGCTCCGCTGAGTCACTCCTGAGCCTTACACACTCAGCAGTAACCGAATTTCCGAGTCTGGAGAAAATCATTTCTCAAAAGAAAGATTCAAGCCGCAGAGAATTTACAACCCTCTGCGTGCTAAAAGGAAATTCGACTCAGTACTAAAAATAAGAAATTCAAGTTCAAAATCATTTGAATAACCTAGCTTGAATCATTCTATAAATTGTTACAGTCCACAATCTCAAATTTGAAGGAATTGGAAGACAGCGATGGCGAGTGCTTCGTGCTCGCTATCGTTCCGCCTGAACGCACAATATTGACATTACCTATTGTGCTCTTTGTTTCAGGATCAACGCTTCGCCGACGCCAGCCAAATCGCCTGCCTCGTCGAAGACGATACAATACCAATACTTGTACTTATTAAAATAAATTGCATGCTAACCAGAATTTGCTGTGTGTACAAATAAAAATTTATTCTTCCTCATCTCCGCTTCCTCACACGAACCCTCGATAGCGAAAGTTGCACTCCGCGCGCGAACGCCGGAGTCTGGCAACTATAAAACACTATCGTATTCGCTTCCTGGTTCGGTATGGGTATGGCCTTGCTGAATCGAGTCAGCAAGTCTTGGAAGGTGAGTAGATATCGGTTGCCTTGGTCGGTCGTGGTTAGTGGTCCTACTATGTCTAACGCGCATTTTTCAAAGGGCATTTCGGGTGTATCTGTTATTACTAGGGGTACACGAGTAGGCTTGGTTAATTTGTTTCTCTGGCATGACGGACATTTGGCGATGTAATCTGTCACATCTTGTCTCATGCCTTTCCAGTTGTGCTGCTGGCGTATTCGGTTGATAGTACGTTCGATCCCTTGGTGTCCTCCTACTGGGGTGTCGTGGTATTCTTGCAGAATTGTCTTTCTCTCTTCCTCGCTGTATTCCCGGGGCGGTGTGTCGTCCTTCTCTACTGTTTCTACCGCGTAAGCGACTCTGCTGAGAGCGTCGGCATTTTTTTTACCTTCCCGGCTTTGTGCATGATTTCATAATCATACTCTTCTAGTTTAAGTCGCCATCTCATTAGTCGGGATCCTGGATCTTTTACATTAAATAGCCATACCAAAGGTTTGTGATCCGTTATGATTTTGAATTTGGTGCCGTAGATGTACGGCCGAAATTGATTTGTGGCCTAGACGACGGCAAGTAGTTCCTTCTCGGTGGTACTATAGTTTCGCTCTGCCTTATTGAGTACTCTACTTGCGTATGCGATAGGCTTATCTTTACCTATCTCTCCCTGGGAAAGAATGGCTCCAATCGCGAGGTCGGATGCATCGGTTGTGACGAGGAATTCTTTGCTAAAGTCTGGATATGTCAACAAGGGTGCTGTGGTTAGTTTATCCTTGAGGACCTGGAAGGCGGTTTCCTGCTCGCCAGTCCAGTTAAACGCAGTTTCCTTTTTCAACAGAGATGTCAGAGGTTTCGCGATCTTCGAGAAGTCGGCGATAAAGCGTCTATAGTAGCCCGCTAATCCAAGGAAAGATTGTACATTTTTTTGGGAACGAGGCGTCGGGTATTCCTTGACGGCTCTTATTTTTTCTGGATCCGGTCTTATCCCGTGATCGGTGATGACATGCCCTAAGTAATTCACTTCTTTTCGCAGGTATTCACATTTGTTCGGCTGCAGTTTTAGATTGTGCTGACGGAGTACGGATAATACCTCGGTTAGTCGGGTGTTGTGTTCTTTAAGGCTAGCTCCGTGAATGACTATGTCGTCTAAATATACAAAGCATTTGGCGCCTTGCAATCCTGTTAGGATGGTGTTCATTAGACGCTGGAACGTGGCGGGTGCATTTTTTAGTCCGAACGGCATTCGGTTGAATTCGTAGTGGCCGTAAGGCGTGGAGAAGGCGGTTTTGCACCGATCCTTTTCCGCCATAGTCACTTGATGATAGCCGGAGGCAAGATCTAGTGTGCTGAAGTATTTAGCTTTGCCCAACTGGTCCAGTATATCGGTGATGTTCGGGAGAGGGAAGGTATCGCCGATTGTGGCATTATTTAGTTTGCGGAAATCTCTTACGACTCGGAGCTTTTGTACTCCACTGGCGTCCATCCTTTTCGGGACTACCAGTAGGGGTGCGTTCCATTCACTGCTGCTGTGCCTTATTATATTGTCATCTAGCATTTGGTCTACCTGTTTAATTATTTCTTCCTTGTGTTTTTCCGGTAGCCTGTAGGGTTTGGAGTTTATGGGCGCGGTATTGGTTAAAAGCGGTATCTCATGTTGCACTGTCGAGGTGTAAGTGAGGGGTTCGCCTTCTAAATGGAAAACATCGGCAAATGATCCGCAGATGTCCTTTAGCGAGCGCTCCTCTTCATAATTTAAGTGGTCCACTCGCAATTGCTCGAGTACCTTCTCGAGTCGGTTTTCGAGTGTATCCTTCTGCGTTGCGTTGATGGAATGTGCCCATGCGGTTTCCGGTAGGCTCTCTATGTGTAGGAGTGACCGCGGAATGCTTATTTTATGATCGGTCGTATTTAGGACGCTTATTACGCATTTGCCTCTCTTCGGTGCGACCCAACAGTTTCCGGTGAACACGCCTGGTTGTATTTCGGTTGCTGTCGCTATACCTTCTTGGTTGCTATCCGCTAACGCTTCGATAATTGTTTCCGTTCGTGGTTGCAGTTCTGTAAGGGTGGACGGCCTATCCGAGTACGTTGGCCATGAGACCGTACCGATGTGTACGGCTCCAATTTCGCAGTCCAGCTTTGCTCCCTGTCCTTGGAAAAAGTCCATGCCTAAGAGTCCTTCGTACGTCATCGGGAAATCATCGGCTACGACGTAGACGGTCTGCTGTATTATCTTGGACCCTATTCGCACGTGCCCTAGTATTTCACCTAAGGTGTTTAGTCGTGCTCCTGTTGCGCCGATTATCTGGATTTCCTTTCTTCGCATTGGTACCTCATCTCTTAAATTACGAATTTTAATGAGGCTAATTGCAGCGCCGGTGTCCATCAGTAGGGGTACTTCGCCTGTCCATGTTTCGAGTAGGGGTACGGTCGCCAAGGGCAGATTGCTTAGATTACTGGACGAGAGATTTATTTGAACGACGCAACACTCTCGTAAGATTGCGCCGGACGCCAGTTTCCCACGACATATTTCGTTGGTCGCGTGATCCCTGTACTGGTCGAAGGTTGCGGGCTCCCCTGGCTCGTGGCGGAAGGGCTCGACGGCTCATACGTTGATTGCGGCCGCGGCGGTCGTACCCTACATTCTTCTATCCCATGGCCAGAGCGCTTGCAGTAGTTGCAATGTTTCGCAACCGTGTTGACCGCGGGTCGATGCTCGGCCTTGGGTAACTCGAATCTTTCCCCGTGTCGGTTAGCGGGGCAGTCTCGCCAGTAGTGGCCCGTTTTGTGGCATTGCGAACAGCGATTATTTGAATCTGGCTCGAATCGATTGCTATATCCACTAGCGCGGCAATCTCGCCAGTAATGACCTGTTTTCCCGCATTTGGAACAGTGTAGCAATTGAATAGGTCGTTCTGTCCTATGGTGGTGATTTTCGAAACGCGGGGCGGGTGGATGTCGAGGTTGATGCGATGGAGAGTTGTGGCTCGGCTTGTAGCTCAGCCTGGCTTCCTAGCGCGCACATGGAAGGTTTGGTAATTCCTAGCGCGCATGATCGAGCTGACTGGCTCTCGCAATCCTTGTGTAAAATTAACTAAGCCTTGCTTCTGGACCATTTCTTGTATAGTGCATGCTTGGTCGGGTGTATGGTGCGGTTCTGTTAATGCGGCCGTTAACTCTGTCATTAGGGTCTCGGTGCGCGCTGCGAATTCATGTGTGGTTTCTCCGTATTTTTGTTCGATCCTATTGAACTCTAGCTGCAGGAATGCTGCGGATTTTCGGCCCAAATAGCACGCCTCTAATTCCTTCTTGAATTGCTTGAAATCGTGCATTTCGCGGTGTCCGAATTGAACGAGCGCCTTTTTTATTAGTCGCGTCTGTTTGATTGCGTTAAGTAGGGCTATTTCCTCACGTGGATTTATCGCACTGAACGCGAAGGTACACGCGCTCAGAAACTCCCGGAGGGCTTCCGGTGAGCTTCCGTCGAACTTCGGGACTTCTTTGAGGGCATCCCTAAATCCGTATAGTGGGTATGTTGGGGGATCCATGGATGTGTTTCCGGCATGGCTTCGTCGCGCTTCCAGTAGCGTCAACTCATTACGCAGCCGGTTTATTTCTTCATCGATAGCTGCGTCGGTTATTGGTTCGTCAGCGTGGTGGTCCATGTCGAGGTGGTTAGGCATGTTGTCGTTTTGTGCCATGTTAGGATTTGGACGGAAAGGTACGCTTTCGAAGGATAGGAGGGAGTGTTGCGAGTGGCTACTTCCGGGTCGCGGCGGCTCTACTACGGGGAAAAGGCTTCCGTCTAGTTCGCCGAAGGAGAATTCGCGGTCGGCTATTATGTGTTCGCTATCGGTCGGAACTGGGTTTTCAATTGGCTCGTCGGGTGAGCTGGTGAAATCTAGTACGCGCCTAGTTCTCGCGGCGATTTTCCAGAGAGCTCGTGCAGCGATGCTAACAGAGGCTGGTCGCTCTGCGGGGTAGCTCTGGGTAGCCCTTTCGCTTATAGGGCGGAACAATTTCCTATCGCTTTTTATCGATTGGATGTACAGAGGATTGTCTGACATTTACAATTCTTGCGCAATATGGATAATAAGTGGAACGGACTCACAGGTGGATAACTGCTGACATGTCGATTTTTGCGCTGCATCGGCGAATTCCGGGATTCGGCTGGCACTGTTGATCGGCTGGTCGACTGCTCTACTTCCTTCTGCTGACTCTGCGTTGTGGCTCTGGGCCGTCGTCTCTTCCGTGCGGCGCTTGTAGTTTCTTCTATTTCACTTACTGTGGTTGGTTTCGGAGCACTTGGTTTTGTCACTCGATACTGTTCGTTTGTTTTTCGACGCTGTTTACGCGTATTACACCTGTTGTTATTTTACTCTTGGTACCGTTTTTTCTTTTTCTTCTCCTGCTTCTGTGACTTGTACTTGTTGGTTGTCCACCTCTTGTGGCGTAGGGTCTGCGCGTGTAGGACTTCTCTTCTTTTGGCCTCTGCTGGTCGTTTTCCTCGGTCCACTTCTTGTGGCGTTTTGACGTATTGATTCGTTTTGGGATGATACCTTATTCGCTGGTACTTGCTTTAGTCTCTTCGGTTGTTTCTTCGTGCCTTGGGACTTCGTTGGTTCGGATGTGACCAATCCCACCGCTGCCACCAAATTATGTTGTACGTGTTGTGTGCGTGACTGGGATGGCCTCGGCGTTCCCGATTGTAGTCGTGCACGTTAGAAGGTAGGGGATCGTGTGTCACTTAAGGATAGGAATCCACTCCAGGAAACGTTATCACCTCGTTGTTTTATTGAAGAATGCCTGGTGGTCTACAACGATGGTTACAAGGTGCTCCGCGATACTGAGATCGGCGGTCAAACAGGCGGCCAGCGGCGTTACGGTATCTACTACTCGCGTTTTCAGGAATCTCTCCGTTGCTTCGCCGCGGGCCGTCTTTTATACAATATTTCTGCTTAGTCTACGTTTTTGGTCGCTGGGGCCTTATTCTCGAAGCTTCTATTGTCGAATTGTTGACGGTGCATTTCGGGGCGCTCAAGGTTATGCCCATATTTGGTAATGTTCGCGATCGCGCGGCCTATGACTCATCCCTATCGGGTTACTTATTGCGCGGTTAATTCGCGGGGGAGCTACGTGGCTTTTGGGGACCTACTACATACGGACGGCTGGGTAAGTCTGGACTTGCCCGATTGTAGCCGCGTACGAGTATGATTTGGGATCTCTGGTCACTTAAGAGTAAAAACTCACTCCGAATATTGGTTCACAGTTGGTTTTATTATTCGAGTTGCGGTTTTACAGTGGGTGTTGGAAGACACCCGCGTATCTTATACTTAACGTTGGTCCCGGCTGGGCAGTGTCGCCCAGCGTTACGGCGCGTCTACAACTTTTGGCGAAGAGCCTCGATTGTTTCTTTGGTCGCATATTTATATTAAAAATTGAGGTCTTTCCTATAAGGAGGTGTATTTGTCTTAGTTTCCGCGTTTTGAAATGCATGCCGTGCATCTGACGGTGCATTTCGAAACGCGCAGTATTTCCGCGGTTATCTAGGGCACATTGAGGCAATCGGTGGCCCAATGTGCGATTTGGTGTGCTTATTGCCATATTTGGTAGTGACCATTTTTAGGTCACTACAAAATGAAGATAACTTCCTACGGTTCAATTATTCTCAATACTATGTTCTCAGGCGAAAGTAATGACACTTTGCAAAAAAAAATTCTGCACTGATCAACGTAGTTCAACAATTGCGGTCACTTATCACGCAAAATCGGTACCTTATAACATATAATCGCCTTCCACGTCGTTAAATGTCTAGCCAAGCCGGTTCGAACTCCAATCCACAGGTCCTTGAACGTCCAACGGCTGAAGCAACATGTGCTCAAGATGGCGGCGTCTGCCGGTCTGGTGCCGGTCGTTCAATCCGTATTAATCTGCCAAATCCTTCAATCCAAGGTCTCTCCTCCAAGCTCCGAATAAAGTTCGATTAGCCATTTCGTGGAACGTCCTCAATATTTTCCGATTAGCTCCAATCGAGACTCCAAAAAGGAAGCCTCGGCCCTCCTGGCCACGTGCCAAATTGCCGATCACGTCGGGGTCACCAATTATAGGTTCACTCCAGTTTTAAGGAGGTACGCTAGGTCCTACTATTATCAACAAAATCCCTAGATTTACCGACGCAATCATGCGAAAATAGGTTTTAGAATTGAACAGGATTTTTTCTTTCATAAAGCGTATTTCGGACTGGGGCAGGGCTCATTTGAAAGAGGAAGGTTCAATGAAGGAAGCTCTACTCGCGGTTTCAACAAATTCGATTTACATCATATGAAAATAATGTGACAAAGTAGGGCAAAAATCGACAAAATGTAACCTTGAAACTGCTTGACACTAAGCCTTTTTACGTCATTGTATGTGTATCGTAAACTAAATCGCGAGTAGAGCTTCCTTTATTGAACCTTCCTCTTTCAAATGAGCCGTGCCCCAGTCCGAAATTACGCTTTATGAGAGAAAAAATCCTGTTCAGTTCTGTCAGGAGTATCTGAACAAGGATTTTTGGCGTACTATGGATAATGTAGAGCAAATTTAGTTGCCTTGGCGCGTAGCAGATGGCGCTTCGAGAGAATGCTTACTCCTGATAACATAGAGGCACGATGTCGGCATAGAATCCGCACGACATCTTGCCCCCTGTTGGCATAGACTCGATCCAATTCTGTGCAGAAATCTGGACATGATGTTGTAGTAGTCGTCACTCTTTGGCATGAAATCCCCGCTTGTATCCTTGGCGCCAAATTTAAAACCAATTTGTTTTATTCGTAGGGCACCGGCCCTGGCCCCGGTCCCGGCACCGCCGCCCCGGGACCTCCCGGCATCGGCCCCGGGACTCCCGGCATCGGCCCCGCGGCCCCGGCATCGGCCCCGGGACTCCCGGCATCGGCCCCGCGGCCCCGGCATCGGCCCCGGGACTCCCGGCATCGGCCCCGCGGCCCCGGGACTCCCGTCATCGGCCCCGCGGCCCCGGGACTCCCGGCATCGGCCCCGCGGCCCCGGGACTCCCGGCATCGGCCCCGCGGCCCCGGGACTCCCGACATCGGCCCCGGGACTCCCGGCATCGGCCCCGGGACTCCCGGCATCGGCCCCGGGACTCCCGGTATCGGCCCCGCGGCCCCGGCATCGGCCCCGCGGCCCCGGGATTCCCGGCATCGGCCCCGGGACTCCCGGCATCGGCCCCGCGGCCCCGGCACCGGCCCCGGTCCCGCTTCAAGCGGGATTCAAACTCGCGTCAATCTCATCTCGGGAATGTCTCACATCATCATCGTGCAGAATCAAATCGGACATTTCTAGTGGCTCCACCTCGCGTTCATTCAGCGATCAAAACCGTGACGACTTTATCGACGTGCCGCATCGAAAGTCACTAGGACTTAGCGTACCCCCTTAATGTGACGGAGTTATTATGCGGCCTATTCCGCTAGACAGGTAGCAATTATTGGCACGGTTTATAACAAATAAAAACTTTATTACTTAGTACATTGCTCGTACTGCTCTGTTCGACGTCTTAACTCCACCCAGCTTGGCTACCCTCTGCTCGCTTCGAGTCTGGACTCTAGCGCCGCGTTCTCAACCACTGGTCACGCTGACCTAGATGGGAAACTCGGTTGGTTGGGTGCTTACACCCTACACGTACAGGGAAGCTACCGCCATCTACCCGTACTTTTGATTAACCCGCCGATGTGCTTTGAGATCCGCAGGAATATGGGCGCTGGGAGCGGTCGGATTGCTCACCCGATCGAGCCCGGTGGCCCATAGCAGCGTAGCAACAGAGAGAGAGGGAGAGAGAGAGAGAGAGAGAGAGAGAGCGAGACAACACCAGTGTTTTATAGTTGCGATACTTCGGCGATCGCGCGCGAAGTGCAACTCGGTTCGAGGGTTCGTATGCGAGCGGAAATGAAAGGAGAGTAATTTTCGGAGACGACACACAGTTCAATTTTATTTTTTAAATGTTAAAGTTTATTTCTAGCTTCTTGTACAGTATCCGTAAATAGCTCGTGTCCTCGCCGAGGCAGCTGTCGATCTGCTGACTCCGGTGAAGCGTGAAATCCTGTAAGCTAGAACAAAGAGCACAATAGTTTAATGTCAATATTGTGAGCCTTCAAGCTTGACGATAGCGAGCGCGAAGTCCTCGCAATCGCGATCTTCTAACTCAATCAATTCGTGGACTGTATAATCGGTTATTTCGGATGTTAATTTAAAATAAACCAACATCAGAATCTGATTTATTTGTCTCTAATTCCGAGTCGAAATTGGTATGGGCACGCAGAGGGTCGTAAATCCTCTACGGGTATTGATCGGTATCCTAGAAAATTATTTCTTTCGATCAAAGCAATTCGGTTACTGCAAAGACTTAACGTCTCTGCAGTGACTCGGTGGAACCTGCGTTCTTGACGGCCGAGCCGGTCAACCGTCACGCTCGTGGCAGCGAAACAATAGATAAGCCGATTATCGCGCTACCGCGATAATCGTGATTCTAATTGTTTCTGGTTATGGAAAACGGAATATGTTCCAATTGCTGCCACGAAGGCTTTCCTTCTAGATCTTAGGGCATGCGAATACTTGTAAATCAAGTCTTGTCGGCTGGCAGTGCTGCTTCGAGGATTATCTCTCGCTTTGGCAGGCTTGTGTTCAGCTCAACTGTTCGCATGTAAGTGACGACTCGTCTTCGCTTTCCTCCAGGAAGCAGCGAAGACGAGTCGTACTAGGTGGCGTGCAAGATAACTTCTTATAGAACTTACCTGTTATGCCTTTGGTTCTCTCGTGTACGGATTACTGGAATTAACTGAAATGACCGAACACGCATCTCAGTCGGGCGAGTCGGTTTTTCTCATTTCTTTGTCACAGCACTAACGCGTATTAACGGATATTAAACAACCAGGCTAAGCCGCCAGACATACATCGGAGCCACGAGTGGTAGCCAGAGGGAAGGCTGCTGGCGGCTGAAGGATCCAGCGACCCGAAATCAATACTGGAGTCTCCAATCTAGGGCACGCGCCAGGACTAATTACTATCGATTTTTCCCACTTGTAGCGCGCACGTGCTTACCGTTTCCTGTCTGGATCATCGTTCCCTCATTCGGTTCTCGGGACCCTTGGCTTGCAGACGTGTCTTTTGAGTAGTGCGAATAGCGAAAAGTAACGTAACGGGCGTGTGACCAGCGGAAGCCATTTTGTGAAGAAACGAGTGGTCCAGCAGGAGCGGTAAGTCCTTTTCCATATTTCTTGGGCATTTGGGCGCGATCGCAAGGGCCGCTTTCTCTCTCCTCGGGCGTAAAGACAGGTTAACGTAAGTTGTGGCTTTCGGTGGCGAGCGGTCAGTGGGAGGGGAACCGGTCCACGTGCGTGCGGTTTAAATAGGGAGTGTCCGAGGCTACGTGGCGGGGTTTCGGGCCCGTGGCCAGTGGACAACGCACGTGGCCCCTCCGAGGAAAGCCATCGAGGGCTCGCATTCCCGCGTCGACTCGGGAAGGTCCCGGGAGCCGTTAGAATAGATTCCTTTAGTGTAAGTTGAACTCGACCATCTTGGGGGAGTGCGAACCTCCCCGACGAGTAGAGAAAAATATTGTAAAGCATCCCAGACGTGAAATCGGCGGACCGAAGCATTCATTTATCTAGGAAATCCGGAATTGTCGGGTTCGACCGCGTGGCGTGACTCGGAAGGGCTAGCGACGCCATCTTGGGTGTAACCGCGTGCGCGTTTCCACCGATCCCCTAGAGTCACGATCACTGAGCAATTGTTATCTCTCTCTTTTGTTATCTATTGGGTCCTTGTTTTCGGTCCATTCCATTTTTGTTCGGGACCTAGTCCCTTATTTATCAATAAATTATCTTTCTGGGGACCATTACAAACCGACTATTGTTTATTGCGCGCGATCCTGTTCCCCGAGCGTGGCTTCCAGTGCCTCCGGGCTTCGCCCGGGCCTACTCCCTGGGAGAATTCCAACTGAGCTGCCGGAAGGGAGAGGATACCTAAGGAGGAAGGATGACGGGAAGACCAACGGACTTCGGAGCATAGAAGAGATTACGTGTGCGAGCACGTGGCGCCCTATTCCCTTGTAACCTCTGATTCCAACCGACGGAGCCAATATATTACAGCCCGTGTCCAGTACCTGCCGGAGAATGGCCGGCGGAGAAAAACACGTTGCAACGCATTGTTATCATATCCATGTTCATACGAAGGCAGTCAAATCCCCAAAAAGCATTCAAAATGCAAACATGTGGGCCAAGTAGAAAGTATAACTTGATTTATGTACAGTACAAAAATTTATTATAAGTGATATACACTGTTCAAAATGGACATGGCAACAAAAAGTTTTGTCCAAAAATAGGTCAAATTCAATTGCCGATAGCTCGGCCAAAAATGATCGAAAAATTACGATTTTACCAGCCACCAAAATGGAAGGGTTCATTCAAACTGCGATAACTTCGGACAGAAAAATCGTAGCGCCTTAATTTTTTTTCAGTTTTAAAGACGATGATTCGCGCTTTATTTTGCCGTTTACGGAATTGCTGTAAAAAATATTTCTGAGTCGGTAACCTTTGCTAAATTTCGCCAATTTCGACAAGAAAAACATGCCCTCAGGTTTAAGGGGTTGTAGCAGCAGGCGTGCATCGAATTTAATTTCTAAATAGAGGAGTCGAAAATAGAGGCTTCAAGCTTACATTTAAAAAAAATCGTAATTTTTCGATCATTTTTGGTCGAGTTATCCGGCAATTGAATGTGGCCTATCTTTGGACAAAACTTTTTCTTGCCGTATCCATTTTGAACAGTGTATATCACTTATAATCAATTTCTGTATTGTAAATAAATCAAGTTATACTTTCTACTAGGCCTACATCTTTGCATTTTGAATGCTTTTTTGGGATACATGCTATTTCTTGAAAAATCATATGCTGACATTAAGTTTAAACGTGGATGCAATTGAGTACGTCTAATGACTGACACACAAGGAGTTCGCAGTGTATAGACGTACAGAAATAAAAAAATAAAACATGTAACGATGCGAACGCCTTGAAGACCACCGCGGACGCCAGCGGCACGCGGACTCGCGCGGCATAGCAATCGCGATATCGATTTTAGCCGCCGCGGTGGTGAATACATAACGACGGATAGGTATAAAAAAGCATGCAAAGACCGATAGAATCAATTAGCCGTATCCTCTGGGAGAGGTCGAGGTAAGATACCACGGCCGCCTGGAGGAATTGAGGAGAGGACGAAACTTAGTTTTTGGCCGCCTAACGGCAACCGTAGAGTACGGGGGTTGTACCTGTACCTTCTGTGGAGGAGAGATCGGTTATGAAGCCGGTCCTCCTCGTAGAGGGTGATCAGCTATGGAAGCCGGTCCCTCCTGAGAATGGTACGGAAAACTCCCCTGGGCGCCGGAATGATGGGAGAGTACGGAGGCTATCTCCGGGTCGCTCCGGGTATGGAGAGATCGGCTTTGAAGCCGGTCGCCTGCCTACGGGGTAGAACCGGGGAGACCTCCGGACGCCTGTCCGAGAAATTCTAATAGTAAAGTGCCCTGGGGTACTCTGGAGGGAACGGAGAGACCAGCCTAAAGGCCGGCCGCCTCCCGAAGGAGTCACACCAGGAGGACCTATCACTGTCGTCTTCGCGAATTGAATCTGTTCACTGTCCTATTCTAACCTGTACTCATGTAACCTCCTGTAAATCCTCCTTTTACCTCCAGATCCGAATTTTCCCTTCGAACTCCACCTCCTATCCTATAAACATAGAAAAAACAGAAATAGAAAGCCGATAAACATACGAACGAACGAGCGGCCGGGCAAATCAGACGACTGACCAATACAGAATTCATTGGGTTTCTGGTGAATGCAAAACTTATGTCTCTTATTATGCTGTCTAATTTGACGACCGAAGAACTGTCCCTTCATTGTTAGGACAATAGTGCTATTTTCCTGACCTTAGCTTTACGACACTTGCTAGTACCCCTGGCACTATCACTGACGGTTTACGCGTAGGTTTAATAAAACACAGCGCTTTTGCACATGTAAACACCATCATAATGTAATGCTTCTTATATTACTCGCAATACCTAAGTTCCTGTTACGTGCCCAATTTGTGGTTTTTAAAATCTCAAGACAACTCATTCAAGTATTCAACTTTGTTTACGTCTTCACCTGACAGTTACTTCCAAACGTTCGTTATCTGGTTCGAATAGGAGTGTCCACTTTGCGCACGTTCCACTTTCTGCACATGTGAATTTTCGGACACAGTGGAATTTGCCCACGTTGGAAGTTGGACACAGTGGAATCAGGACACGGGCGAACTTTGCCACAGTGGAATCAGGACACATGGCAGTAGAAACTGCACACATCATACATATATTACTATGACTGATTTGTGACTATAATACTTTTTGTATATAAGTCCGTGCTGTACGAATACGTTTTCCGCACCGAATATTGACGATAGGCGAGAATCGTATTGATATTTTTTATTTGTATTCTGTTTATTATGGAGGCTTCATACAATATAAGCGTGTTCTTTTAATATTTTTTTGTTCAAAATAAAGGGAGTTATACTATGTTTTTTTCGAAACATACTTTCCAAACCGCTCCACATCTGATTAAGTGACAAAAATACATTCATGTAAGATCATACATGGTATACCTTATAAAAGACATTCTTCGCTAGCAACGAACATGATGAAAATTACTTGTCGGTAGATACGATGAATATAACGGGCCGAAGGGTTTCGTCCCGTTTCCGATATATAGCAGCATTACCAGATTACCATAAAACTTTGAGGTACCTGACTAAGCGTCTCTCTCTCATATTGTCCCAATTTTATCCGACTAGGCCCCAATTTTGAGATACCTGACATATCGCATTGCCCCTGCACGTTCGCGTGAAAACGTAGTTTTCGACAACAGTAATTTTTGCATGATTGGTCTTGTTTCGTATAATATTTGCAATAAGAGTATGTACCTAACGAAAGTTGAAAAATCCAGTGTACAATGCAATTAAAACGCCCTTTTCTTGAACCTCGAACTCATACCACCCACTTCTTGCTTTCAATTTATCTTTTTGCATGATCACTGAGACCTCAGATGCGTACTGCTTGATCTAGAACTTATCTAGAATGTACTGCGTCTCCATAAAATATAGGCTAAGTACTTAATTTTGATTCGAAGACTTGCTTGTAATACACCGTCCAGACAAATTTGTCTTATTATTGTATACTGATAATTGTCAAAAATGTTTTATGGCCTAAGTACACTGAATTCGGTACAGATTTACAGTTGCTTATAATTAGACTTCGCTCCTTCGCTCGCCTTGTGAGCGCAACACCTGGTCATGATCGCGCTCTTAACGCGAACGAAGAAACGACATCTGATATCCGTCAAAGCTGCCGACTATCGATTCGTTTCCTCGCTCGCGTTAGGAGGGCGTCGAAGTGGGCCGTCTCAGTAGCTGGAATCGTTTTTGGCCTGAACTATTTAATCATTATAAGTAAATGGACACGGAATTCCGCCGTGTTTGATATCATTTTAATTGTAAAAACGCCACGAATTTATTACAACAAATTTTATAAAAAAATAACAGAGAATAGAAAAGTTTCACTTTCGCATTAGCGGTGACTCATTCGGATTTTCGATCCGATGCTCGGCGGCCGAAGACCGGCTACCTGAGGAGGCTGGTTCCCAGAAGTGGTCGGGATAGTCCGCGTGGTTAACGCGCAGTACTGTATATCGTTCACCGAAAAGACGATAAGGGCGCTGGTGCATAATATACGCTAGGAAGTGTTTTCGAATTTACCTGGAGTGTCAGGAGCACGACTTGCATTCAGTCGACTTTTCGAAGCCGCCGACAAACGAACTTTCCGAGTGCTGTTGTGTAGTGTCCTGCTGTCGAGAATACGGATGAGTAAGTATGACAATCACTGAATAAGTACCTCAGTTTCAACGTAATTGTCGTCTATGTCGTTTTTAGAGCTTAACGGAAGGGTAACTTTATTTGCTAAGAAGACCAACAACTCAGACTCCAACTTTATTTCCTACAGTCCGGCAAATGGATTTTCTTTTTTGATCGAAAGATTGTATATGCGAATTCTCTATAGAAATTTCTATTTCTATGTCACAGATGACATGGATTTGGCCGACGTACAAGTTCTAACCGCTGCAGCAAATTCCATCATGGAGCAACAAAGCCATGGAGCTGCCATGACGGAATTTTTCAAGAAGGAAATGCAGAAGCACCAGCAACAGCAAATACTCGAGCGGGAGGAGCACGAGTTGCGGCTGGCGCAACAGAACGCAGAACACCGGCAGGAGCGGGAGGCGTATGAGTTGCATCCGGCGCAGCAGCAACAGCATTTTCAGCTGCAGCTGCAGCAACAACAGAAGCAACTGCGGCAACAACTGCTGGATCAGCGGGTGCGACCGGAAGAGCCGCAGTCCGAGCCCCCGGCAGAAATGGAGGCAGAGATTGAGACACGAATGAATTTATTTCTTATTTATTATATTTTACTTTTCTCTTTATTTGCGCGTATTCCAGTAGAGTTCGATTATCTGATTATCCAACCTTATCTGTGCTGAATGCCTCTATCGTGTGTGGTGCGTTAAATAGGAAAATTGCTACATAAAAGAAATCAAATCGGCTAAATCTAAATTAATTAGATTTTAATCCAAAGTTAAGCAATTTTCCTATTTAACGCAACACACACGATAGAAGCATTCAGCATAGATAAGTTTAGATAATTGAGTCTTCGCGCTGTTCGAGAATTTCATTGTTTCAAGAATTTCGTTATTATAATTGTAGCATGTCATTATGTTTAATTTTATTTTTCTATGCTCCAGCTCGAACGCGCCCGAGAACGTGTGCGGGGAGCCGGTCGCGGGCACCGTAGCGCGAGCGGCACTTTGATGCTGGGGGCCCCTATTTTCATCTTTTGGAGCGGTGAGGGGGGGGGGGGGCGTGGCGCTCCGGACCAAGGAGTCAGGGGCCGGGGAGGGCACGGAGGACCCCGTTACGAAAATAAATACATTATCATTAAGTTGTAATTAAGTATAGGTTTAGTTTAGGATAGTTAGAGTGTAGTTAAGCGTAGGTTAAGTTTAGGATAGTTAGTTTTTAATTAAGTGTAGGTTAAGCTTAGAATAGTTAGTTTCTTATATTTTGCCACGTGAAATTCGCTATTTTTCTCAATTGCCCCGGCCAACTCGATTCCACGCGGACAAAATACTTCGACTCGCTCGACTTGGGCCCGCTAACAATTTCTCCTGAACAATTAAACGGTACGATACTCTAGAAGAGCGCCAGGCACTCGCGTGCCACGGGATTCCTCCCGCTTTGAATTTATTCTTAATATCTTAATATCTACCAAAAAACTACTCGTCCCCAAGCCGAAATTGCTGCGACACCAACGAAATTTTAAAGTGGGGTTGGTTACCCGAGAGGACACAAGGATAGGAATACTGTAAGGCGAAATATCAGAAAGCTAGAGCAGTTAATTCTTTGCACTATTTGGAACCTCGAGCAAGGCGAGCGGAGGAGTGCGCATGCCGAAAGTTGAAACCTATTCTTACGAACGAGCGCAAGGTAGGCCTGCCCGTATTTACTTCACGCGATGGCACTCTTGTGAAATTCAAATGCAGTTGAATCAAGAACTTTTTAAAAAAACTTTAATTATTACATAAGATGGAAACAAGTTCTGAATAATTAATAACAATATAATTAATTACTACTACAATAAAAATACGTGAAAGCAAATCCACGGTAGTAGTATTTGAACATCAAACCCAAAACTGAAAGACCCAATATAAATAAACAATTATATATCAACAAATTTATAAATTGAAAAGTACTTACAAATATAAATTTAATATTCTTGCATGGTGTGATAATCTAATGGTGGTATAATCTAAAGCATTCCGGTACATGCAAAGCCACCTTACATTTACTACATTCCCAGCTTGTTTCGCTTCGTTTTTTGTGTTTGTAACACACTTTACAGTTCCTAGTTGGGTGTTTCTTACTAGGTGTTGCATCAATATGTTTGGGAAAATGAGCCCTATATTGCGCCTGTAAGCGCAATGTTGTGTGAGTTTCTGTGGATTCCCCACGTCTTGTATAGTCAGGCAATTGTACATATTTTAAGATTGTGTCGGCTATATCTATTCTATAATTTACGTATGATTGTCTTCTTGGACCTTGTACTTGTTTCTTTATTACATACGTATTATATAGGCCCATATCGGTCATATAAAAAAAGAGTTTTTTGTAACCCTTAATATACTTTCTCATAATGGGGAAACATGCCAATATTTGATCATTGACATCAATTCCCCTCATTCCTTTGTTGTATTCAATTACACACTTCGGTTTAAATTTCCTCCCGTCTCGTTTGTGTGTCATTTCGGTTATTTCTGCAGATGCGTGTTTCGTTGTCAACATATACACATCACGCTTGTCCTTCCATCTTACAGCCAAAATCCCATTGCACGTTCGACGTAGATGTTCTCCTGGTTTGAATTCGCTTGTCAGAAGGTCCTTCGGCATATGTTTTCTGTCATTACGCACAGTGCCAATAACATTTGTTTTCTGCTTGTGTAATTTTACAAATAGAGCGGGTGAGGAATACCAGTTGTCAATGTACAGATGTTTGTCGTGATATTGCGGCGGCCCATAATAGCGAGGCGGTCTGCCGAGGCGTGTAGCCTATTGCAGAGATGCTAAGACAATGTATATCCGCTACCGTCGCTCCGCCACTGTCAAGTTCGTATCCGTTGTGTGCAAGTCTTGGAAAAAACGCTGCGCTCAACCTTTCGGTATCAACACGCAACTTGGGCCTACCCTTTTGGGATGCGGAATGTTCGCCAGCCGCTGCTCGTGCAAGCACGTACGACGACTGCCCAGCGAGGGCCGCGTGGACGTCACCCGCCTGCTTGCGCACGACCCCGTGCAGGTTGGCCCGTAAGCCGATTAATCGCCCGTGGGTAGAGCCGTGACAACCTCAGAGGACAAACGGCACAAGTGCCGCCCTGCTCAAGCCTCTCAAGGTCGGTTCCTACTTTGAGGGAACGCATGTAACTGCCCCAGAGAACGGTTGGACACCTCTGCAACCTTATACAAGTCATTCCTCAGCCAATGACTATCCTGCGGTTATCCTTTACAACTACGTCTAGGCATTGGGTCTAGATGCGCTTGATTCTCAAGCGAAATCGCCCGCAGGATTCGTGGAAAACCACTACCAGTTTGGAGAGCCAAGACTCCCCGGCACTGGTAAGCCAGCGCTTCGGGGCCGTGGGGGCGCTACGCCCCAAAGGACGTCTCCGGGGTCGGCCGAAGCCTTTACCCGGACGTCCTCCCCTGCGGGAGTTGTCAATGTACAACGTGTATCCTCTATTTAAAATCGATTCTGCCAATTCCGTCACCACACCTTCTCATGCACTGCCAATTGGGTCAATTTTATCTTCGCCAGTATATATTTTAAATGTGCTGAAGAATCCAGTTCTTGCTTCACACAGTTTATATATTTTTATGCCAAACCTGGTTCGTTTTGATGGATTAAATTGTTTGTACATTAAGCGCCCTTTATATTTCAATAATGATTCATCAATACTGATATCTTTATCCGGGTTGTAAATATTATTAAATTTCTCATTCCAGTAATTAATTATTGGTCTTATTTTGTGAAGGCGATCGTTGTTGCAATCCCTAAGATTATTGGAGAAATGCAAACATCGTGATATTCGTGTAAATCTTTTTAACGGCATTACTTTTGCAAATATCGGTGTTTCTATCACTTCCCGCTTAGACCAATGCATCTGTATATTTGGTTTTTTGATTTGCGCCATCAAAATACACAACGCATAATATGCCAACAGCTTATCTTTTGTAACTGGGAACCAACCGTCATCCAATTTCCTTTTTCTCCCATTACTTATTATTTGTTCCGCGTAACGATTTGTTTCCGTGACCACAATGCCCTACAAATTATCGTCGAATAGAATAAAAAATAAATCCAACAGTCCACCATTCGTGCCTAATTGGTCTAAAACATTCTCTTTTACACCACACGATGCCGAGTATTCCCAAATTGTTGGCGTATTATCACCTGCCTGCCAATTCCACTGAAGCCCCACTGCAGGTCTCGGATTTTCTTCTCCGTCACTGTCGCGTATAATTAATCGTCTTGCAGAATCCACTACTGGCACAATTACACTACTGTCACTAATACTTGTGTCACTGTCTCTAATTGATGTATGATCTATCGATCGACAACTTGAAACATTTGATGCCTTTCCACATATCTTACTTCCACGCGAAGTACTTCCTTTTCTAGAACTGTTGCCTCTTTTCCTGTACATGCTGGAGGGCATGGTACAATTAAAAATGTGTATGGTGAGATCACTTTGTGTAGTAAGTTGTCCGAAACGTATGCACCTCGTATAAAGAATGGTACGAATAGAAGGTCAGGGACAGAAAATTGAAGATCGACTGAGCGATCTTGGTCTCGCTGCGTGCGCACGTTTCTTTGACTTTGAGATGTCATCTGTAGCATGAAGCAGCACTACGTTTTAGGTAGCACGTGCTCTACACCGGCACGCACAATCCTATTTGAGATGTTCATATGTACTTGGTTCAATACTAAGACCACGAGTCTGACTCGTGATATTCATATTCGGCCTGAAATGTCGAGTACGAGTCAAGCTCGTGATCTCCATGTTTGGCCTGAAATTTTCATCACGAGTCAGACTCGTCAAAATACTGCAAGGGGTTAATTTCATTTCTCCGAGAGTCGGCACACTTTATTTGTCACGACCACGCCCGAAGGCGGAATTACACGCGAAAGCCCTAATTCTAGAACTCTCGGACGCCGAGACACGCTCGCAATCGCGATAACAATACTTCTTCGAAATCCGAAACCGTTACTGAGAGGGAACCGAGACTCTAAATCGAAACTGAACGCGGCCGATAGAGTGGATCAAATCATACATTTTCTTAATAAATCGCGGTAAATCTCGCAAACGAAAGAGCTAGAAGGTGCCCCTCACCATTGTAGTCGCTGGAAGTGGCCTCAGTAGTCGTCAGTCTCTCCACGGTCTCAAAATCTCTTCTGGGTCTCGCTCCTCTCTCTCGTACGCTCCTAATCGTCTCCACCAACTATTGACTCGCGAGCTAATTATTTTTGATGTACTCGCGCTGACTGTCACCGATCAAAGAAGGAGCTCGCCGATAATTAGTAAAATTAAAAATTACCCCCACCCCGGAAACCTCGCTGAATGCCGCGCCATAAACTCGCGCTGTCGGTAATTGCTGTTGTCGTCGTGCTCTGGATATCCTTCCTGATCGGTCGTTGATTGCATAGGCCCTCTTCTTCCTGCTCCCGCGGGGTACTGCCGTTCTCTCCAGGTTCCTCTTCTCTCCTTCGTGTTCCGGTCCGACAGGGTTGGAAAGTGCGTTCGACCCGCGCCACCGAGTACCGACTCCCCCGGTGTCGGTGGGCCCCTCCACCCAGTCAACCCCCCCGTGATTTACACGGGTGCAGAACCGAAGGGTCCTTCGTTTCCAATCTCGACGAGTCCCGCCTCGGCCCGGCGACTGCTTCCCCTGTCGGACGTCCGGTTTTCACCGCTCTCCCGGCGGGAATCAGGCCATCTCCGCTTCTTCAGTCCCGTGGTTGCAGCCCCGTGTGGCCTGGACCCCGCTCGCTGGACTCCGCTGGTTATGCTCAAAAAGGAATTCGACGCGCATTAGTGGCGTTCACTGCTATTAAGAGGCCCCGAGATTGGCTCTTGAGGTCTTCTGTGCCGGGAAGTTACTAATTTTGTGACGTTGCATTTTGCAACGTCACAATTTTTATTTAACATAAGTAGAATAGTTTTATATGTATTGTCACGTGAAATCCGCACCTACTTCGCGAAACTGCCCTGGCTAGCGGGACTTCACGCGAACAAAGAACTCCTTGGACTCGACTTGGGGAAAACGCTGATCAAATTTTACCGTCGACACTCGTCTTGGCGCCAGGCACTCGCGTGCCACGGGATTCCTCCCGCTTTTAATTTACTCTACTGGAATCGCGATATAATTGATCTACGCGACCGAGTCTCGACCACACACACACAAAAAACGAGTTCTTCCCCAAGTCGAAATTACGCGCGACACCAACGAACTCAGCGGGTGGGGTCGGTTATTCGAGAGGATCGTCAGGACTGGATAAGGCGGAGTATAAATTAATTCACAAACGAAATTTCGGTCTCCGAGAGTCGGCACAATTTATTAGAAACGACCTCGCCCTAAGGCGGAATTACACGCGTACAATCCTACGATTTCAACTCCCGGAACGGATATGCGCGAACTATCGCGACGACAATTTTCTTATAACACTCGCAAATCGATACGGAGAGGGAGCCGAGACGTGGAATTTAATTGAACGCGGCCGAAAGAGAAAAATGGATCACCCAATAACACAAATGATTAATAGCAACGCAATAGATCTCGCAACGCGAAAGGCTAATTTGTTCACCTCACCATTGTGTTCGTCTCGGCTACCGGGGTGCTTGCTGTCGTCGCTCGTCGCTTCTCTCCAAATCGGCACTACTGTTCTTTTTCGTGTACACTCGTCGGCGGTCGGTGATCGAAGGGAAGCTACTCGCGGATCCGCACGATCCGCGAGGATCTCCTGCGCATGCTAATTATCGCGACTACCCCCACCCCGGAAACCCCATGAAACGCCTCGCCATAAATTGACGGTCGATAACTGATGACTCCTGCCCTGGATGCTCTGCCTGATCGGTGGTGGAAAATTGGGCCCTCTTCTTGCCGTCTCCGCGGGATGCTGCCGTTCTTCCAGGTTCCTTTATCGTTGTCCTCGTTCCGGTCCAGCAGGGTCGGGAAGGGTAGTCGACCCACGCTACCGAGCACCAACCCCCCTGGGGCCGGTGGGTCCCTCCAACCCGCCTTTCCCCGCGGGAATCTCTGGGGTTGGAGTACCGCGAGGTATCCCGTCCCCAATTTTGACGGGGCCTGCCCCGGCCGCGGCGACTCCTTCCCCCGCTGGACGTCCGGTATTTACCGCGCTCCGGGCGGGAATCCGGCCTCCTCTCCAGACTCTTTCCCCTGGTAGCAGTCCCGCCGGCTCTGGGCTCCGATCTTCGGCCTCGGTGGTTGTCTCCGAAAGAAAGGGATTCGCAGGGCATTAGTCGGCGTTCAGTGTTTTTGAGAGGCCCCGAGGTGTGCTCGTCGCTTCTCCCGTGCCGGGAATTTACTAGTTTTGGGACGTTGCAAAGTGCAACGTCACAGTATTGTAACGTTGCATTTTTGAGTGCACGTTACCAAAAGGAACCCACCCGTATCTGATATTAACCCGTTGGTGTTTTGCGGGATTTACAGGAATATGGGCGCCGGGAGCGGTCGGACTGATCGCCCGATCGAGCCCGGTGGCCCACAGCAGCGTACTGCGGCTGGGGCCCCCTAAGTACAATACATAGACTATACATAGACAGCATGGATAACAGAGAATAAACTATAAAACTTAAATCTAGATGCTCTCATCTTGCATAACCCGCCACACAGTCACCCACGCCGTACACTCATGAAAATGGCAGGACAACAGTGAAGTAATATGTGCAAGTATATACTGTGACCTTGCATCTTGGCAACGCCACAAAATGCGAGAAATAGCGCGCGCCACTACTCTAGGGGCCTTCGGGCGGGGATAATTGGCTCTAATTCTGATAACTTGTTTGAGTCGAGGGCCGACACTACTCCCTGAGGACGAAAGAGGAAGCGCCGGCGGATTGAGGAAGGAGAGGCGCACAGGGCGCAAGGACGGGGGAGTTATCCCACGGTGATCCTCCCAAGAACACGCTTTCCCGCCTCTGACCGGGGGACACTGGGCCCACTGCGCCACGGAAGCGCTCACCCCGGTGTGCGTGAGCCGACGGTGCGACACCGGTGCCCTGCGTAGTCTTAGCGTCCGGCCACCCCTATTGGGTGACCCATGCTGGGCGCGACGATCCCGGGGGGATCGAGGCGCCGACGCCTGAGGGCCGATGTCTCCCCACCCAGCCTGCCGCAGCGGGAATTTCCGCGGGCGACGTACGGGTCCGAAAGTACGGCGCAATTAGCGAGCACGCGGTTAATCGATCTTCGATCGCGGTAGGAGAAAGACGCATTTTGAGCAAGAGAACGATTTGTAGTGTGAGAACTAGGAGCGAAATGTCTGAAGGTTTCATAGAAGTCAGCCATTCGGTACGCGAACTTATGTAGCCCTCTTCTTTTGGTTTCGAACATATTGAGTAATAAATGTAAGTGTTAGAGTCACGATTTGTGCGGTGTAATTGGTAGATTCTTCCGGCTCCACCGGTATTTCGTTGTAGCTTTCCGATTCGATTCCTTTCGGTTATGGATGATGTAATCTCGTTGCGTCGCGGGCGTTACCGCGTGTTCGGCCGAGAGTCGAATTATCGACCGTGGCGTATGTAATTCCGCAGTAAGGCGATGACGATAAAATAAATGTGCCGACTCTCGGATTAATTGGAATAATTTGTGTTTGATTTTCTTGGTGTGAAATTCCTATTTTGTGCCGTTACTCCACCAATGCTCGATAGAACGAAATCATTTCCGCGTAGTCCGGCCCTGGAAGAAATTTCGATCCTTCGGTTTGGTTAGTAAAAGAGATTCGCGAATAAATTCTTCGGAAAAGATAAATCTAGTCATTTTGGTATTATTTTCGAACGAGCTTCGGCTCGCGGCACTTTGGTGCCATGCGCCCAACGAATTTGGTGAAATTTTAAGGTATCGGGTTTTGCAGCGGATCTCGGGGTGATATTCTTTGTTCGCGAGGGAGTTTCCAGCTAGCCGGAGGAAATTATTAGAACAAGGGAAAATTCTCGTGGCAATACAGCATAAGATGGGGCAATCACGCAGGTCGCTAGCATCTTTCCACAGACTCACATTCACTCACACCGTCGACATCCACACCTCGTATGCAAAATTACAAAATACACAAGTTTACAAAATTATCAAAATTTACAAAATTTGCAAAATGTACGAAATTTTACAAGAAGGGCCGAGTACCCCGTTGATCCCGCAGAGCCCTGGACGCTCCTCAAGATGTCAGATGCGAACACATCGGCCGCCGAGGAAGCTGAGCCCGTGATTTTGCCAGACAAAAGAGCCTGTCGAAGCCCGGTTCTAAACGAGTCGACGGATTGCGCTTCGCGAAGGAGCAGGGGCAGTGAGTGCCAGAATGTAGCACCCTGCACCGCAAGAGAGTTGGCTCTTATAGCAGTCCGGTGCAGCGGGGTAATGTAGGTACGAGGTAACGGTCGCGACCGCGGCGAACTCCTTACACCACTGTCCGTAATTGGCTCGAACAGTGCTGCTAGTGAATCAGGAACCGTACCGTGATGCACGCACGAACATGAAGCAGACGAAGAAGTACAGACGGCGCTGGCGAACCTTGAGCCATCCCAATCGTTCGTGTAACGGAGTGATGTGAACATCACGCCGCACCCCGAAGATGATACGAACACAACCATCCATGTCCCGCTGCGGTCTCTCCTCATCGACAACATTGATGCCAACGTACAACAAACAACTGTAATCAAAATCCCACAAAAAGCCATTACAGTGAACTGTAATGAAAAAAGTGCGCCAAGTACACGCAGTTGGGAGGCTCTACTTACTGTAAGATGTACCGCTAAAAATTGGTGTAATACACGGTTGCCAAGTATGCACAAAGTGAAAGCAAACATATTTTGATCCCAGCGAAAAATAAGTATTAGAAAAAAAATCAAAACTTGGCGCATGCCAACGGTATGTGCGTGTCATTGCCTCATCGTAAAAATGGCCCGTATAAATTTTCAAGCATAATACAGCAACGCATGCAATTAACTGTAGTGATGTCTATGAAGGCGAGACAGGCACGCGCCAAGTTTTGATTTTTTTTTCTAATACTTATATTTCCTTGGGATCAAAATATGTTTGCTTTCACTTTGTGAATATTTGGCAAACGTGTATTTCACAAATTTTTAGCGGTACATCTTACAGTAAGTAGAGCCCCCCAACTGCTTGTACTTGCCGCACTTTTTTCATTACAGTTCACTGCAATGGCTTTTTGTGGGATTTCACAAGTTTTCCTTTGTTTTATTACAACTGACTAATGATGATGATGACTCTGATACGGTATCTCTTTCGGGGATAGTTGTGTGGTGGATATTTATTGGGCATTGGAATTATTTTAAAATTGGATAAATTGGAGGAAGTCAAAAACACAGAATTGTTAAATTGGTTTTTACAAATATACTGTAAAATAATAATAAAATAATACAAAGAAAATCTTAAAGCTAATAACTATCGCTAAACTATAATATTAAAAAACCTTAACTATAAACCTAATAATAAAATAAAATGCATTAACCTAAATAATAATACAAAAAAATCTTAAAGCTAATAACTATATCTGTTTTATAGTTGCGAGACTTCGGCGATCGCGCGCGAAGTGCAACTCGGTTCGAGGGTTCGTAGGGGAGCGGAAATGAAGGAGATTTAATTCGACACACAGCTAATTTCAATCATAAATTTCAGTTTTTATTTGTTCATTCGTATAATTCGTAATCGTATGATTTATTGTATTATACTAATGGTCTCGCCGAGGCAGCGGTTGCTCGGCTGTCTCCGGCGAAGCCTGAAGTCCTGGAAGCTGGAACAAAGAGCACAATAGATTAATGTCAATATTATGCGTTCAAGCTTGACGGTAGCGAGCGCGAAGTCCTCGCGATCGCTATCTACTAATGTCAATTCAATTTGTGGACTGTATCATCAGTATGTTACATCTGGTGTTAATTTAAATAAACTAACACCTGAATTTCTGTAATTGATTGTTCTAATTCCGAGTCGAAATTAGCGTAAATACGTAGAGAGCTGTAAGTTCTCTACTGCTGTTGATCCGAGTGTAAGAACAAACTTACGTCTGGATCAATTGATTTCTTTTGCTGCAGAGAGTTAAAGTCTCTGCAGTGACTCGGTGGAGCCTGCGTTCGAGACGCGCGAGACGTTAATCCGTTACGCTCGTGGCCGCGAGACAACAGATAAGTCGATTTCCGCGGGACCGCGAGTATCGTGATTCTAGTTGTCTCTTTCTTATGGAAATTCAGTAGCTTTCCTAGGCAGCCACGAAGGTGTCCCAACTAGTGTGCGTATGCAAAAACTTGAGAATCAAGTCTAGTCAGCTGGCAAGATCGCGTCGAGGATTATCTTCTCGTTAGGCAGACTTGCTTTCAGCTCGGCTGTTTGCATGTAAGTGACGACTCGTCTTCGCTGCTTCCTGGAGGAAAGCGAAGACGAGTCGTGCTAGGTGGCGTGCAAGATAACTTCTTATGGAACTTACCTGTCATGCCATTGGTTCTCTCGCGAACGAATTACTGGAATTCACTGAAATGACCGAACACGCATCTCAGTCGGGCGAGTCGGATTTTAAACATTTCTTTCACAACACTAGCGCGTATTCAACGGATATTAAACAATATCTAGAACTATATGTATCTATATAAACTACATATAAACAATTTTATAAATGGCCCCCCTCCCTCGGCGTCCTCTTGGGCCACCTCGTCCGCCTCTTGCCGTGTACCAGCGGGCCCTGGATCGTCCACCTGCCTTGAATGTTGGAGCTATGAACATAATAAAACAGAATAATATTAATAAATAAATAGAAAACAATATATATATATTACTCTGAAAACTGAGGCCATGTTCAACATGTCGAAATTTGCGAAATTCAACAAAGCCTACGGACTCAGCAAAATTTTTCTCGATGATTCCAAAACCGGCAAAAGGAAGGCGGAATCTTCCTCTTTAAAACAAAAAAAAATTCAAGTCGCTACGGTTTTTCGTCCCAAAGTTATCGTGTTTTAAAGCAACCCTTCCATTTTCGTTGCTATAGTACCGCCGGCATCGGTATTACCCAATGTGCACCACGGGGAGGTTGCCGGTCGGATTTTGCACATCATGCGCGGGTGCATAAGCGTAACTGATGTGAGAACTGATCGATTTAGCAGGATATTCCAAGCATCTGCAATATTGTGTATATACAATACATAGCCTTGATGTATATTGACAACAGACATAGCCGTTTATTTTGGTTTCCTACTGCTATCAATACTGACTCTCCCGTTCCTTCAAACTATCGCATACAAACAACGCACATTCCAAATTCATGGCCTTCAATTGCTAAAATTCCGTCTGATATAGGGACCGAATATTTTGAAAATGGTACAACAAATTCATTTTCTTCTGTTTCAAGAAACTTAATATTAATTAGCATATTTGCCAATTTAAAAACATCGGTTACCGAATTATTTCAAGTCTGACAATGTCCCTCCTAACATATCGATATCAGATTTGATTATATACATTTTTCTAAAATACGCGCATAGTAAATAATGAAATGAATTTATAATATACATTAACAACAAAAAAATTGAAATATTTACATTACTCAAAATGAAGAAATAAACTAGTTAGTTCAACTAACTAAGGAAATAAATCGCAGGTACAATTTATTATTAATCTTGTGCAGCAGATTAATAATTTATTTAACAGTAGTTCTATCCTTTTGGACTTGGCCCGCAATAAAATCATATCTCTTAATAATGATATGCAGTGCATTAACTTCAAATATATGTAAATTAACAAATCATTATCATCAATGAATTTCAATAAATAATTAAAATACAAAACAAGGAGGTACAGGTCAATCTGAGGGTAGAGGTGGTGTAGGAGGCTCAGCAGGAGGATAAGACGAAGTGGTAGGGGTGGAGGTGGATGATAGGGAGGAGAAGGGTGAAGAGGAGGAGGTGGATGATAGCGTGGCGAAGGGTGAAGAGGTGGATGTGGAGGTTGGTGATAGGGAGGAGAAGGGCGAAAACGTGGAGGTGGAGGTGAAGGTGGATGATAGCGAGGCGAAGTGTGAAGAGGGGGAGGTGGAGGTGAAGGCGGCGGATAGGGAGGAGAAGGGTGAAGGGGTGGAGGTGGAGGTGAATGATAGGGAGGAGAAGGGTGAAGAGGAGGAGGTGGAGCCTGGGGCTGGGGCCGCGGCCGGGTCAAGCAGAGAGCGAGAGGCAAGGAGCGGATGCAAATCCGAAAGAAAGTAGAAAATAGAAAATAGCGAAAACTATACTCAGTAACGCAATCCGAGCGCTGACCCGCTGACGACACAAACCTGCACGAAAACCAAGCACAGCACCCAAAACCCGGGCGTGCGACGAGCACATGCCGCCCGCCGTGACAACTCGTAACTGCGGACTCTCGCGGGATCAGCGACTATGGAGGCAACACAAAATATTGGTGACCGTTACCACTTAACTAGGAGGAGTAATCTAAAACGACACATCACGTAATAATGAAAAGCCGCTGCTCATGAGGGTGAACTGCTAGATTGTACCGTCTCAGAGCGGTCCGTTTGATGTAGGTCCACTCGCAGTGGACATAGTTTCGCCAGCGGTCGCTTATATTCGGACGCGGCGGTTTTAACGGTCACGACTCGTGCCATCCCATCATCGCCGAGATGGCAAGCGGTGATGCGGGCTAACTCCCGTTTCGTCGGAGGGAGATTCGGATTGCGAAGAAGGACTATCTGCCCACACGTGATCTTGGGACCGAGACATCGCCACCTTCCCCGCTGTTGCAAGCCCTGCATATAATCCTGCGACCATCGCTGCCAAAAGCTTTCCGTCATTTGCTGCACCAACTGCCATTGAGACAAGCGTGAGTCCTTTAGCTCGAGAACAGACGGTTAGGGAATCGCGTTGAGAGCAGTTCCAATTAAAAAATGCCCGGGGGTCAACGGAGCATAATCATCAGACGTTTCCGAAAGCAGTGCGAGTGGTCGCGAACTGACACAGGCCTCGATTTGGCACAGCATCGTGGAGAGTTCTTCGTAGGTAAGCGTATGAGCTCCCACGACGCGTTTTAAATGGTATTTCACGCTTTTTACGCCAACCTCCCATAGTCCTCCAAAATGTGGGGTGGAAGGAGGAATAAATTTCCACTCAACGCGAAGGGTCGCGAGAACATTGCGCACGGATATATCCTGCGCCGCGGATTGAAAGGCCTGGGTCAACTCTTTATCGGCTCCCTGGAACGTAGTTCCATTATCGGAGTACATGGTAGACGGATAGCCCCGACAAGAACAAAACCGTTTGAACGCTGCGAGGAATGTTGCAGTAGAATAGTCCGTTACAAGTTCTAAGTGTACTACCTTGACGGCGATACAAATGAAAAGCGCGATATATGCTGCCACGAGAATTTTCTTGCTTCTAAATATGATCCGCCGGCTAACCTGAAAATTCCCCGTGAACAAGAAAATGCGCGAGATTCTCTTCCCAAAAGTTCCAAAATCCACAAATCCTAAATCCGTTGGGCGCCAGGCACCCAAGTGCTGCGAGCCGACGCTCGTTCGAAACAACTACCGAAATCGACTGTATTTGCTTCTTCCGAAAAATTAATTCGAGAATCTCTTTGATAAACTAAACCGAAAAGTCGAAATTTCTCCCAGGGGCGGGTCACGCGGATTGAGTTCGGTCTCTATCGAGCATGGGTGGAGTAACGGCACAAAACAAGAATTTCACACAAAATAAATCTCACTCAATTATTCAAATAAACCCGAGAGTCGGCACATTTATTTTAACGTCATCACCTAATGGCGGAATTACAGACGCGAAGATCGACCATTCAACTCTCGGTATTCCACGCGGTAACGCACGCGACGCACGAGATTACACCATCCACTACGGGAGGACTCGATTCGGCAAACTACTACGCAATACCGGTGAAGCCTGATAATCGTTCATAAATACCGCACAAAACGTGACTCTAACGCGTACATTTATTCAATATATCCGATACAGACGAAAAGTGCTAATCCAACCTGCTTACCGAATCGCTGTCGTCCTGGGAAAACTCCAGTGCTCGCTCCATGATTTTTACTAATATCGTTACGGCTGCGTCCGCCTACTTGCACGATCGAGGATAGAATCCCGCTGTCGATTAACGACTGGACCCGCGTGCTCGCCAATTACGCCGTACATTCGGCACGCGCATGCTTATTAGAATTTTCCGCAACGCAGGTGGTGACGTCACGGTGAGTCCTGTCGATACTTCCTAGATGGCAGCAGATGGTCCTTTTGTGGGAGCTCGGCGGCTGGTGGTCGCCGCTGGCGGGAAACTCTGGCTGCGGCAGGCTGGGTGGAGAGGGATCGGCCTTCAGGCGTCCGCGCCTCGATCCCCCCGGGATCACCGGGCCCCGCGTGGGTCACCAATAGGGCGGCCCCAATACGGAGGCTCCGCAGGGTACCGGTGTCGCACCTCCGGCTCATGCACGCCGGGGTGAGCGCTCCCGTGGCCCCGTGGGCCCACTGACTCCCGGTCAGTGGCGGAAAACGTACTCTAGGGAGGATCCCCCCGGGATACCTTCCCGGTCCTTGCGCCCTGAGCGTCCCTCCGTCTCCTTTCCGCCGGTGCTTCCGCCCACCATCCTCGGACCTTGGCTCAAACGTTGACGGTAATTAGAGGCGGTAATAATTGCCGGAAGGCCCCGGGAGTAGTATCGCGCTTTTCCTTCATTCTTTCCTACTTTTGTGGCGTTGCCAAAAGTGCAACGTCACAATGCTTTGTGGGACTTATGGCCGGGGCCTGACGAACTGGCACGTAGCGGCTCCCCTATCTCTCGCAGGGCCAGGGCGAGGACCCTGCCCGGGACGCCGTCCGGGCCTGGTGCCTTTTTGGCTCCCATCTTCCGGACGGCTCCCCTCATCCCCTCGGCCGTCACCTCCAGCTCCTCAGTCCACTCCACCTCCAGGCGGAGCGCCGGTAGAGGCGCAGCGTCCGGGAAAAGCGCATCTATTATTTGACCGAGGAACGGAGGCTCAACAGTCTCGGTGACTGGCGGGGCCCACGGGCGCAGCTTGCCTATAACCATTCGGTATGGCCTGCCCCACGGGTCCCCGTCCAGCGAGGAGACGAGTTCCCCCCACGCCCTGGCTTTGGACCTCCTTATGGCCACGGCAAGAGAGCACCGCGCCTTCCGGTACTCCCCAGCCAACCGTTGAATAGTCTCATCCGGGGGCATAGGCCGCCGTCGCTTCGCCCGCTTCAGATTCCGCCCTGCCCTGATGGAGAGGCGGCGCAGTCCGGCGATTTCCTCATTCCACCAGTAGGCGGATCTGCGCGGTACTCGTGGACCGGCCCGGGGCATCGCCATATCACACGCGTCCGCAAGCGCACCCCGGAGCCAGTCAACTTGGCCGCCAAGCCCAACCCCCGGGTCAACTGGCCGCGCCCACTGGGCACCAACCAGCGAGGCCACAAGGAAGTCCTCGTCAAGCTTTTGGAGCACCCATCGCCGCGGCCGCGGACCCCCCGACCTTCGGGGCCGGACCCCCAGAGAGCCAGCGGCAGAGGAGACAGAGAGCTCGATGTACCTGTGATCACTGAGCGTCTCCATCTCCTCCATCACCCTCCAGTCCCGGACCATGCGTACAGCCGAGGGAGAGGCCCAGGTGAGGTCCACAATGGATTCACCATTCGGTCGCACGCACGTCCCCACTGATCCCCTGTTGAGGATACGAAGGTCCAGACCCGCGGCCCAGTCCTCCACAGCCCTGCCCCGCGGGTCTGTGCGGGGGGAACTCCATGCCGTCGACTTGGCATTGAAGTCCCCCGCAACTATAACAGGCCGGGGGTGCCATCCACGGATGCCTGCATCCAGGTCTCCCAGGATCTGATCAACCTCGGCAGGGCTACGGCTCGGTGTTAGGTAGACCGCGACCACGACGATCTCGCCCCATTGAGCCGCCACGTACCCTTCGCCCCTGTCGAGTACGCTGAGAGGGGGCGAACCCCCCGAGGGACATCGGTAAATTGCCGCGGTGCCGCATCGGCTTACCGCCCACAGAGTGTGATCCGTGGGCGGCCGAAACGGCTCCGCGACAACTATCAATCCCGAGCCACGCTCAGCCGCCGTGTGGATCATAAGATCCTGCGCGCGGCGAGCGTGGTTCGCATTGGCTTGTAGGATTTTGGCTTGTAGGACAGATCCGGGGAGCCGGATCTGTCTGCCAGCACCCTGACCCTCAGTCTTTTGCCTGACTGTTCCTCCGTCTGCATTGCCTCAAGGGGTGGCAGCAGCGGAGGCTGCGCCCCGTTGACAGCAGCACCCGGGCAGGTCACGCCGCTCCCCTGCCACCGCCGCCCGCAACGCCTTACTCCCGGGGCGAACCTTTCGCGAGGCGCTGCAGCTCACCCCTCCCGCACGATGGTTGTACGGTCGTCCCTCCTGCCTGCAGATCGGCCAGCTGGGCTGGGCGCTCACGCAGTCCCTTGCCAGGTGACCCTCCGTGCCGCATCGATAGCAGCAGCTGCTGCGGTCTGCCGTACTGGGGCACTGCTGGCGGACCTGGCCCTTTTCCATGCAATTGTAGCATTGTAAGGGCCTGTCCACCCGCATTTCGGCGCGAGCCAGCAGCCAGCCAACCCTGACCTTGCCTTCCTTGGCTATCTTTTGGGCCGCCTCGAGCGGGCATTTGACCCAGACAGAGCCCAGCCCCCCCCCCCCCTAATGATGCCCATTTGGACATCACCAGGGGGGGCACCCGCCAACCCGAGCTACCATCTCTGCCACCTCCGTTTGGGCGACCCCGTCATCGAGATCGCGGATCTGCTGCCCGGCCATCTTCGTTGGGCGAGCCACCCTGACCTCCTCCAGTATCTTCGCATCCTTCGAGCCCGGGGCTGCTGCCGCAAGCTCCGAGGCAACTATCTTCTTCATATTATCGGTCAGAGTGGCCGCCCTCTTCGCTGCATCTCCCCCCCCCCCCCCCCCCCCCCCCGAGATCTCATACAATACCGCCCCGGTGATTGCCCGCCTGGACCTGAGCCCAGACGTTCCAAGGTCCTCGACGGGGACCTTTTTAAAGATCCGCCGCAGCATATCACCATAGGTCCCCGCAGGACAGGTGACCGTGATCGCAGCGGTCCTCGGGGATCTCCTCTTCACTTTCCTCTTGCCTTCGCTACTGCCGTTGACCTCCGGCCGGTCTCCCATCACCATTGACCCCGCAGCAGCGTTATTGGCTTGCCGACCCCTTTCCTTCTCCTTTACCTGGACGCCAGCAGGAGGTCCCGTGTGGGCAGGGGCCGAGGGCCGCTTACCAGCGGCCCCCATCCTCTGCACCACCCTCCTGCCACCCTTGTACGTCACCCATGTCCATCCCTCCGCCGCGTTGGCCTCTTGGCCGGCAGCGGGGAGCCTGGCGGCGAGACGGAGGACAAGTCTAGTTTTTCCATATGCCTGGATGGCATTATCATAACCGGGCCCCTTTTGATCAGGGCCCAAAGAGAGAGGTCGGAATCCTACGGCCCGAGTAGAGCCGCCTTACCCGGGTTCGGCCTACGTACACCCCCAGGTGCGGCTTGTGCCTTGGGGGTGGGCGCTAAGGACTGAGTTACCCTTCAGCCACTCATCTCTCGGCACGACTCCTCACCTTAGATTGGGGGTTTTTTCAGAGGTTTTCCATCCTCGCAGCCCAGGCGGTTAAGCCAAGGCCCCAGGACCACCCGGACGACAACATACCTCCGCTATGCCTTTGCATTGGTCGCTGAAGCCGCCCGGGGAGTCCCGGTATACAGGCGACCGGTGGCATCGGCCGGCCCCCAGCTCAGGAAAGCCCGGGTGCGCCGTTTCCCGTGCCCACCACACCACTGTGATTGACTTCTTGGGCTTACATCCATACAGGACAGACAGGCAGAACTGTCTGACGACCTGTGGCGCCCGGGTGCGCACGCACGCACAGAGACTTACTCATCCACACAACTCATACAGAAGACTCACCCGCACCCGCAGCGCACAGAGTGCAGGCGGGCACGAAGGCATACCAGCGGCAGGGCGACCAGAGAGGCCAGCTCGACCCCCGGCACACCATCCCCCTACCCACACACATCCGGACAGGCGGGCAGAACCACCCACGACTATAGGGTGCAGAGGCGCATGCAGCCTCCCCTGCACACCTAGAGACCTCGGTGCTGCAGGTTGGCCCCCGCGGCACTGCCTACAGCACCAGGGGCGCGGCAAGCACGAGGGTGAGCCAACGGAGGGGTTATCCCTTGCGAGGCCTCACTCCCCCGCCAGTCTGACCAACCCTTGACACACGCGCGACCTCAGATCCCATGTACGGGAGTCGGACCGACTCTAGCGGCCCCGTGCGACCGGGCGATTGGAGCCAGGGCCGCCAACCCCTGGGTGTCCTTCTTAGTCTGGGGGCTACCTTGTGACCTGTCCGGCATGGTAGTACCTGCCGGGAACCGAGGTCCCCACCGGCATAGCCCAGAGGGTCATTACCCCATGCAAGGTCCTCCACCAGCGACAAGGTGGGACACCGTAGGAGGAGGACCTGACCTGACCTGACCTGACCTGACCTTTTTTAGCCCTCCACCTTTCCTCGCCACGCCACCCCTCCAGGGACCGGCTTTCGGCCTTCTCCGTCTGGGAGGGTGACGCCCCGGACTCGCTGCCCCGGGGGCGACTCGCCTTTAGTCCGGACGGCATTATCGTCGCTGCTCTCCTACACCCCTTCTGCTCCTGGGCCCTTCTGGGCACTCCCTCGGACCGCAGTACCGCGTTCGCCTGTCTACGTTGTTATACCCCGTCCCTGAATAAATTGTATGACGACGGGTCGCGCGGCCTTAGGCACTCACCAGAAGTCCTTTCCCGTCGTCTGCTATCACGGAGGGGCCCCTTGCGAATACGCTCCTGGCTGTCCCTAAATAAATTTCCGGTTCCCCACTTTCCTATTCCATACTTCCTCCTAATATTCTGGTACCTTTACATTACTTCCCCCTATACATATTTGCCCCTAGCCGCCAGGGCTCCCCTATTGTGGGTGCCGGTGCAGCCAGCACCCTTTTCCACCGTTCGGTCAGGGTCAGGGTCATGGTGCCGACCCTTCCCCCCTCCTGCCAGTAGTCCGCCCGGCGGGTTGACCTGACCTGACCTTTTTTTTTTTTTTTTCTACTCGGATCCTCCGCCGTTCCCCAACCTGGAAATACGACGGGGCATTACTTCGGGTGGGAGTGGGTTTGGGTCTTTGTCGCTGGGAAAGGTTCCTACGTCTCCTCTCGTGGAGGAGTTCGGTCCAGATCAGTTCGCAAATTGTGTGCTGTACCAATACAACTGCTCTCCGTTCTACTGTTCAAGTATGCGCGTAGGAAGCTCAAGGGTACCATTTCCTTGGCTTCACAACGTCCAAGACAGTTTCCTCTGTTATAGGTGCGGTTTCAGGTCAGGTCACGTTGTGTGTTTCTCTTCTTCTCAGTTTACTCAGTTTACTCTTTCCTCTGTGCTGTGTACGGTCTACATGTGCGCCGTGGTTTACGATGCCACGCGTCTACAAAGAGGCTCCGAGTTTAGGGATTTGGAGTGCTCGCAGATGCTTCGGCTCTATCTCATTCTGCTTCGGACATCCCGGAAGACTCCACGACGGCCGGAGACGTCCTGTCGTAGAGGTTCTACGACAGCGTCCCGTTACCGTGTGGAGTTCTGGGGGTTTTGTCTGAAGGCGGGACTCACAGGTTACGCGATCCCTGGTCTCTGGTCTTTGGCTGCCGTCGGGCAGCGGTGGCTGCTCTCCTCACTGCCGCTGTCGTTACGTCTCCATTCGTCATGGTTGTTGTTCCTATGTCCCCCGTTCTTTGTGAAAAATTTCTGGCCCACGTTCGGTATCTTTCCGCTGGGCTACTCATTTCGTTTGGTGTTGTGCCCCTCTCTGAGGAGGCCGGCGAAGTGTGCTTCGTTAATTTCCTCCGGGGGAAAAGTTGTCCTATATCCAAACAGGTCGGGCTGCATCGCTGAGTGTCCGAATTCCTTCCTTCCTCTCGCATGGCGGGAGTCCTTCTGTGGCGAGGGTTTTGGCTGGTCGACGTCCCTCTGCAGTGAGAACTGCGGAGGCGCTCCTGGAGGCAGAAAAATTGTTCGCTTCGTTCTCGCGTGGTTGTTTCGTGTCACTCTTGCTAGGCCCAGGCTTGGCGGTGGCAGGAGTTGTCCAAGGTGTGCCTTCTTCTTCTGGGGAGACCAGCGTCGTCTCTCCTTGACATGGGATACAGAGAGTTGATTTGGTAACCCCTCGGGGAGAAAATTTTTCCCGAGTCCAGTGTGGTCGCCAGGGTGGCGAGATTCGAATTTCCGGACATCGCCCGTCGGGAGCACGACCGCTGCACCATAGAGTCAGTGGGGGCCCTGCTGATGGTCGTATGTCAGGAAATAGAGGGTCTCGGGTTCCTGTCCGGTGATATCCAGGGGAGGGCGGTCATCTCTTCGTGGTCCCCGTCAGGTTGGTTTCGTGGTGTCCGAGAGATGTGTTCTGTCTGTCTCCCTGTCGATCTCTCAGTAGCCTTGTGTGTATCCTGACGGTGCCACAGCGTGACGGCCAGGATGTTTTGTGGTTGGTCCAGAAGGTCATCCCACCTGTGGTCATGTCGGGACCTGCCCAGCTCGGCAATCTGCTCGGTCCACCAGTATTTCGGGCTTTTCCGAGGGTTATCGGTGATCGGGGCCATGGAGTTGTTGCACGCGGCTACGATCACTGACTGGCTGCTTCAATTACTTCGGCCAGGCTACCTTCGTTAGCTTGGAGCTTGTTCCAGGCGGGAAGTATTTTGCGTTGCGTACCGAGGTCGATCGTCCTAGTGAAGTCGTCTTTCCTAAACGTTTTTTCTTTTTATTTCAGGTACCATTTGTTGTTTTTGGCGCTTCGCATGCTCGGGGCTGAGGTGCCCGATTTGATTGTGGGGAGGACGTAGGTGTGGTCGCTGCCGGAGAAGTCGTCCAGGATGTTGGTCACGATTGTTCGATTTCGTAGAAACTCGCAGTTGACGAACGCGACATCGATCTTTGAGCTATTGTCACCGTGAGCGAAGGTGGGAGTCTTGTCCTCGGTGGTAGGACTAAGACCGTGTTTGAGCATGACTTCCAGTAGGAGTCGTCCGCGTACGTCTGTGCTCTTGGATCCCCAAGCCCGTGCTTTTGCGTTGAAGTCGCCGGCTACGAAAATTTCACCGTGAGTACTGTTCAGGACAGAGTCCAGGTCTGTGAGGTACTCTTTGTAGTCTGCCGTCGTCATGTTCGGGGACATGTAGCCGCTTATACATGTTATACCATTGATCACTCGACCGACTATGCCTTTCTTGCAGATTGTTTCCTCTGACACCTCGGTGATACTTCCGGAACTGTTTGGGACGCAAATGGCGGCTCTATCGTTGCGGTCGGTATCCCATTCTTTTTCGGCTCTGTATATTTCGGATATTAGTGCTACGTCAAAACCAGACTCTATTATTTTCTGTTGCAGCAGGTCGTGTGCCAGACGAGCGTGATTCGCATTTAGTAGTAAGATTTTGATGTGAGTAGCCATTGTCTGTTGAGAGGGTCCTGTTCCATTAGCGTTCTGACCAGAGGGCATTTCAGAGAGGCGGTAACGTGAGCCGCTTGGTGGCCGGAAATTCCGATGTTAGTACAGGCCGCACATTTGGGTGCGTTTTGGCATATGGCCATAGAGTGTCCAAGTTCGCCGCATTTCCTACAGCAGGATTCTCCGTCCTTAAAATTTTCGCATTTTGCCGCTACGTGCCCTAATTTATGGCAGCGGAAGCATCTCGTAATCCGGTTTACGGCCGTTACCGGGCAGTAGAGGTAGCCGACTCTAATCTTTTTCCTTTCCAGGATTTTCCTTGCTGTGTCTTTATTGGTGACGATCCCCGCCGTCTTGGTGCCGCCTCTGGTTTCCCTAATATATTTGACGCGGAAAGGGATTTCGGCAGTATCACCCAGTTCTGCTTTGAGAGCTTCTTCGACCTCGTTTTGGTCAGTAAGTAGATCAAGTCCTTTGATTTCCATATCTACTTGGGTTTCTAAGATGCTGATTTTAGCGTTCGAGCCTAGAGCCGTTTTGAGGGTTTCAGCTACTATGTGCTTCTGTCCGGAGTCTTTGGGCAGCTCGAGAAGAAAGTTTCCGCTCTGGGTTTTCCTTGCTCTGATTATTCAGATATCTGCAAGTGTTTTGTCTTCCCTGACCGCTCGGAAAGCTTGTTCCAACGTTGTATGCTCGTTTATTTGCACGGTGACAGCGTCGTGTTTATTGTTGGCTTTATCGATTATCTTTTGCAGTTTGGCCTCGAGTTTGTTGCGAGAGTTTCCTTTTTTCCTACCGACCACCGTGGCCCACGTATCGCCGTCCTCTTCGGGGTTTCTGGGATTTGGGGAGAGCGGCAGTTCTGCCTGGACGGGGGTCCTTTCCGCTTCTTCTGGTAGACTGTCCTTATTTTTCCCCTTTTTATAGTTTCTGTCCTCGGCTAGTAGTGGTGAAATACTTTTCCGCTTAGGATTTCTCTCGTTTGCTGCCGCAGGGGTCACCGTCTGAGTCCCTATGTTCATATGTGGCCTGGTGTTTCTATCTCTATTGTGCTCTAGCTCTGCTACTATCTTTCTCTTTCTTGCTATTTCGTTATCGGGGTACATTGACTCTTTTTTCTTTTTCCAGGTTTCCTCTTTGGTAGAGGCCCAGTACAGTAGGAGGCCGCTTGCACCACCGTTTATCCTTGCCGCGACGATGGTGGCAAAATTGATCTCTTCCTTTATGGATCTGTGCGTGTTTCGGTTTTCTTTACAGATTGTGACTAATTTGTTCATAGATGTATTTGTCTTCGCCGCTTGTCTAGATAGCTCGTTTAACATTTTCTCGAAGGTTTCGAGGTCTGCGAGAGTTGATCTGTGCAGACTGGCCATTGGGGGAGATGCTTTGCTGCCCAGAGGCGTTCCGTATTCCAGACATAATGAACTTTGTTCATGTTCTACGGGTGTGCGATTTAGATCGACAGTTTTATTTGCGTCGTGAATAATATGTAGTGACCCCAAAGTGGTCACTACCAAATATGGCAATAAGCACACCAAATCACACATTGGGCCACCGATTGCCTCAATGCCCTAGATAACCGCGGAAATACTGCGCGTTTCGAAATGCACCGTCAGATGCACGGCATGCATTTCAAAACGCGGAAACTAAGACAAATACACCTCCTTCTAGGAAAGACCTCAATTTTTAATATAAATATGCGACCAAAGAAACAATCGGGGCTCTTCGCCAAAAGTTGTAGACGCGCCGTAACGCTGGGCGACACTGCCCAGCCGGGACCAACGTTAAGTATAAGATACGCGAGTGTCTTCCAACACCCACTGTAAAACCGGAACTCGAATAATAAAACCAACTGTGAACCAATATTCGGAGTGAGTTTTTACTCTTAAGTGACCAGAGATCCCAAATCATACTCGTACGCGGCTACAATCGGGCAAGTCCAGACTTACCCAGCCGTCCGTACAACAAATATTTGGAACAATATTGGAGGGGTTTTGGTTGTTTGATTCAGTTTCCATTCCTTCCTCCGTTTCATCTCCAAAATTCCAGGCGGAGTGGAGACTGGTTCCGGAGCTGTCCGAATCGAGTCTCTCTCTACGGTCTTGTTTATTGTTGTCCGAATTAATAATTTTAGGTGGGTTCCGAGTTGGCGGTGAGCGGCCGACTAGCGACATGGTGGCAGTCTTGCCTCCGGGGCAAGATTTTCTAGAAGCCCTTTCGTTTGTCTGCTCGACGTTTCTGATTGCAGGTATAGTATATAGGCGCGTTTAGTTAAGCGTTCTTTTCTAATACGGTTTTCTATTGGGCGGTGAGGCGGTCGCTCGGCGCGCCTGCGTTGTAGGACGGCGTGTCTTGCGCTGTGGAAAGAAAGGAGAGAGGAGAAGGAGGAAAGAGAAAAAGGGAAGATGGCGGATAAAGACGGAAACCTGTGAGTCGATTTTGTGGTGGTTTCGGTGGTTTCGCGATCGTGGGGAAAGTGCCGGCGTACGCGGGCAAGCTCTTTATGTGGTAGCAGTGTTGGGTGGAAAAGTGCGATAGCGGTTTGCGTTAGAATCACAGTCGGTGGTAGTTTACTGGGAGGCGCGGTCATGGGTTCTTCTTTCGTGGCCAAAGGGGGGGCGGCGAGGAGGCCGCTGACATTTTGTGGATATGTGCGCATGCGCTGGGGGGGTGATTTTGACACTTTGGGTGTTAAAAAGGCCCCGGATATCACACTGGGCACCCCCTACTTCTGTTCGGAGTCAGGATTTCCGATGCGGTTGTTGACCGGTGTTTAGAGTTTGGCTGGAGGAAAGGTGTCGTGGGGATTTGAAGAGGTTTTGGGAGGGGGACCTGTCAAAGGCGCAACGGCCGCCGCCATTTGCCGGCGTCCGCACCCAGTTGATGTGAGCCTTTTTGAGAGATCTGCAGACTGTATGTCCGAGAAACACTATTTATGGCACTATTCGCGGGGCTTGTTGTCACTGGGATGAACTGTTTGTCGCCAAAGAAATGGCGAAAAGATCACTTTCCTCGCACAACTCTCTGACGTACACAGGCTAACGAGTGATACACGTCCAGCGCGTTCGAATGTTTGCTGGTGACTGACCTGACCTGACCTGACCTGACCTTTTTTTTTTTTTCACTCGTTTATCGTTTGTGTCGTTTGGGGTTCCTCCGTCGTGCTGGGCCACCTTCCGGTATTTCTCGGCACGGGGAGGCCGGCACAATATTCTGTCCTCATACTGTGAAGCCGGCAAACGGTAAGGCCTGAGGGGGACTCAGCTCGGGACCGTATGGAACAGGGACGAAACTATAAGCGTGCGACAGAGACCCCGTAGCCTAACTGTCACTATCCGGTGGTCATGGAGACGAGCCGGCAGAGACCCCGTAGCCTAACTGCCGGTCCCCATGACCACGTTTACGTCTACTTAAGAGGTTTCAGGAATCGTGTCGGTCAGACGAAGAGGTGAGTGAAAACAAAAAAAAAGGGGGGCGTGAAAGTCGAGAAATAGGTATCGTCGCTCGGTACGAGGCGGCGCACTATGGGGTATTGGACCCGTAAACGCGGTAAAAAACATTTTTGGATTGTAACGCTATATTTATACGCTCTGATGCGATGTTATATTATTATTAAGTATATGTAGAATGTTACTGCAGTATAGGCATAATAAAAAATTAATAATAATGTTAATTTATTCATAATTATATGTTTTATTTTTTCTAAATTCTCTACTTAATCACTATTTTCGTCGTGATCATCCTCTGACGTATCATAGGACATTAATAATTCGAGTGTCTCCTTGGAAAATGGCTTTGATTGCCTGATGCTTCACTTTTTGTGAATGCTTGATATCAGTGGGTCCGACTTCAGCAATAACCTGTTTAAGCATAAAGAAAAAATATTAGTAATCTGAAATTTTAATTAATACAATGTTATTACAACGAATTGTAAAATTTTTTTATTAAGTTACCTATTTAATACGTCTTCAACGCATTTCTCCCTCGAGCATTTTCGGGCGTGATGTAAATGGTTGTGTTTAAAACTCTTGTTCTGTGCTTCTATGGCTTCCTCCGACAGTTGCCCAATGGGCAATAGAACATGCTTAATAATCTCTATGCTATGCCTCAAAACCTTGTGTACAGTTGGACTCATGGGATGCCATGAGTATAACTCTACATATAAGTTTCCAGTTTCGAGATTGAATTTTTCAAATTTATCTAAATTAAGTCGAAATCCGCTTGACATTGCTTCTAAGATGACTTTGAACCTTTTTATGGAAGGTACAAAATATTAATATTGTGTTACCTTAATTTTGAATTATATAAAGTTTTATAAAACGTTAAGAGTTGGCAATACCTCACTATTAGTCGCTTATCCAAATTAGTTATCGTAGCCGATAGGTCCGGGTCATCAAAGAATCTTCTGCGAGTGTTTCAATCGTTCGTATTTCCTAAAATAATGAATTGCAAATGATTTTAACACATAATTTTTTATAAAAAGCAGAGAGAACAATAAAAATTTACAAAATCATTACCGTATCCCTGCTTTGGCATATCTATTAACAAACCCAGATGTTTTTTAAATTCTTTCTGTATGAATGCCTTTCGCTCCTTCAAAATGTTTTTATCTGCTTCCGATTTTATTTGCCATTTCTTTATTGGGAGCCTATAAGCAATATGCAGTAAATTCTCGAACATTTTTATCCGTGCGTGCAAGATCGAAATGCCAAATTTGATTGATTCTGGATTTTTGTTGACAACTTCCAGTAATTTGTCGAAGTCCTTGGATGTGAGTCCGCAAATATAGCACCTCATCGTTGAGGTTGTCCCAGTGAGTGCATTACAAGTTTTGCCATTAATCATTGTTAGCAGCATTGTGTAATTGATCGAGATTGCGGTGCCTTCAATTGTGCAATTTCTTAAATTGTTTATTTGCTCTTGAATGCAAGTAATTTCCTCTTGGATCGTATCTGTGGTTTCCTGAACGAACCGTAAACGAATTGGTCGACAAAACCGTGTTGAAGATGGATATGGATTTTGCCATATGATCTTCTTAACAGAAATTAATTGCAGAGGCACTAACGAACTTTGTAGCAAATAATGATCCGAATGCGTATCAGTCTCAAATTTTTGTTTATATTCTTGTTGCTGCGAACCGTCACATCCCCATTTTAGAATGAGTTCTAGATGGGCGCATTCATCATCAGTCAATGTTTTTATCACGTCTTCTAAATATATTAGCAATCTTCTAGATGTGTGATCTAATAGATATTGCAAATTGACAGATGCACAACTCTCGGTAATCTAAGTGCCTGCTTCGGTGGAGAACAATATTTTTTCGCGTTTTGTAATTGTGTGTACGATGGAAATCGTTTTTATCTAAATTTCGTACAATTTCGTATTGTTCACGGGATAAATCGGCATCAACGTACATCGCCAATACTTGTTGTATATCGTACTGATGTTCATTCTTCTGTGCTGCACCGTAGGCTGCTCTCAATTTTCTCGCTCTTTCTGGAGACATGCTCACGTCTCGGATTACTTTTGAGGCATCTAGTTGATTTAACTCACGATATTTGGACTCAGTCGCAAATCGGAGTTCTTCGATTTCGCAGTTCTTTCGCAGTTCCTCCGTTCGCTTTCGCTTACCGCGTTCAGTCAATTCTGGAAACAGTTTCCGCGGTCGACCCTGCTTGCACTGCGCTTTCGGTAGTTTCCGTCGCCACGAGCCATGCTTCATTTTGTTTCAAAAACAATTCCTTTTGCCTATTAGCTTTTTCGCACCTCAGCTTAAACCGTGCTTTTAACGATGTTAATTTGCTCTTGATTACAATCTGTTCATTTGCCGAGTATTCATCATTATCCAAAATTGACTGTTCAAAAGAGTCGAATTTTTGCATGAAAGTACCCTCATACTGCTGCATTCTTCTGTATATTTCCGCCCTTGTCATTAATGTGACTCCCGATGAACCTAATAATTTACATAAAAAGTTATCACTCGACAAAAAATCTACGATTCGTCAGTACAGTAACAGAATGCAACAAAAACAATGAATAGCACACAAACAAAATTTGAAAAAAATGTATACAACTTTTTGAAGTACTTTACCGCCTTCAGCGGATTCCATTATTATAGCACTTATAACTTGCACTTTGTTTAATAAATTACACAAAATGTAACTGTTAGTACTCTGGGACTCGAAACGAATAGAATGAGCGGAAAACATCTCCAAAGAATCTAATAGCCGAGGAAAGATGTGCGCTTGCTGAATGTTTCAGAAGAAGTGATCTAGGTAAAATTTAGGTTTTCCTTAAATAGTTGTCGAACTTGAGGTGTTGTCCAAGGTACTCGAGAAGGGTGTAACTGCGACAGGTACCCAGGGAATCCAATTCGCGGCCCTTTGCATGTCTCCATTATGGCGGATACACGTACCGTTAGGGCTTACAGGATTTTTATGTCCTTGTTTTGGTACCTAAAACCTTCAGTCATCTGCAAGCAATTATGTCGTAGACTAATTTCTTAGTCCTCTCTGTCATAAATATCCGAAGTAATAAACTGAAGGATTTGGTACCCAACACAATTTTTATGGTACTCTGACGAACATAATGCTCGACCCCTCGAGCCAAAATATTGTATTCAAATAACACTCTCAAATAACAATATTGTAATCTTCTTTCTCCTGTTCATTCTTCTCAATCCATAGCAATTTCGAAAACGATGCGTTAGCATTGAAAGCGTGATCCCATTTGTTTTAGAGTTGCTAGACTCCGGCGTTCGCGCGCGGAGTGCAACTTTCGCTTTCGAGGGTTCGTGTGAGGAAGCGGAGATGCAGGAGAATAAATTTTATTCTTACACACAGCAATTTCAATTATCATGCAATTTTATTGTAATTAGTACAAGTATTGATATTGCGTCTTCGTCGCGGCAGGTGAAAACAGCTGGCGTCGGCGAAGCGTTAACTCTGGAAGCTGGAACAAAGAGCACAATAGATAAATGTCAATATTATGCGTTCGAGCGGAACGATAGCGAGCACGAGGCACTCGCAATCGCTGTCTTCCAAAGCTGTTCGATATAATGGACTGTATTGAATTGTAGTTTCCGATGCTAATTTAAATGACTTAACATCAGGAAATACTTGAGTCTATTTGTCTAACTCCCGAGTCGAGATACTTATATTCGCCGAGAGTTGTAAGCTCTCGGTGAATTCTTGACCTGAGCGAGAGAAAAGAGTTTTTCTCGGTGATCAAAGATCTCGGTTACTGCGAAGACGTAAACCTTTGCAGTGACCCGGTGGAGCCTGCGTTCGTGACGCGCGAGACGGTAATCCGTCACGCTCGTGGCTGCGAAACAGTCGGTGATCCGATTATCGCGAGACCGCAATAATTCGGGAATTCGACTGTTTCGTCTGGCTGAAAGTCTGATTGATTTCGAGCAGCAACCACGAAGGTATTCCGGCTAGAGATATGGGATGTAAATACTTGGAAACCAAGTATTGTCGGCTGGCAGTGTCGCTACGAGGATTCTCGCTCGTATTGGCAGACTAGTGCTCAGTTCGACGGTTTGCATACAAGTGACGACTCGTCTTCGATGCTTTCCAAAGGAAAGCGAAGGCGAGTCGTACTAGGTGGCGTGCAGGATAATTCTTATAGAACTTATGTATGCTTCACCTTGCGGTTCTCTCGCGGACGAATTTGCTGAAATTGACTGAAGTGACCGAACACGCAACTCAGTCGGGCGAGTCGGTATTTTAACACTTCACTTCTCAACACTAGCGCGTATCAAACGGATATTAAACAGCATTTGTCCACGTATTTAAAAAAAAAAACATACATAGTACATGTATTCTTTTAAAACATAATTTAGAACATATGTACAATATTATTACGCTGCAAAAATTGACGGAAAGTTATAAGAAGTTATCGCTTTGTGTGTAAGACTCTTAAAATCGATCCAAATGATAAATCAGAGAAAAGTGTTTCTACAATAACTTTGTCAAATGCAAGTAATAGCAAGTAATTTTTTTTTTAACAGAAAGGTAAGATTCCACCCTTTCAAACGTGATCACTGGGAACACGTTATCTAGCGTGTATCAAATTAAATAACGATTTAAAGATGCAGCATTTATAAAAACAAATAATTCAAAATACATAAACAATATGATGATATCCTTACACATAATTCAACCAGGTACTATAAATATTAAATCTGCTTAGTCATAATTTAATTTTAAATACCGAATGAATTGTAATTAACGATATAAATTTTTAATGATTCGCAAGTAAGTCACTTTGGAGTCGCCTAGTTACGCCTAGAATTAATAAATAATCAAAACAATGACGGTAGACCATGGCCCAAATGTTCACCTAACTGGTAGTGAAAAAAATTTGTCATTATTGAAACATTTTTATAAAGCGACTTTTTTCCGCATTTTCCGGTCGATTACCCCATAGTGCGCCGGTAGAGGCGCAGCGTCCGGGAAAAGCGCATCTATTATTTGACCGAGGAACGGAGGCTCAACAGTCTCGGCGACTGGCGGGGCCCACGGGCGCAGCTTGCCCATCACCATTCGGTATGGCCTGCCCCACGGGTCCCCGTCCAGCGAGGAGACGAGTTCCCCCCCACGCCCCGGCCTTGGACCTCCCTATGGCCACGGCAAGAGAGCACCGTGCCTTCCGGTATTCCCCAGCCAACTGTTGAATAGTCTCATCCGGGGGCATAGGCCGCCGGCGCTTCGCCCGCGTCAGATTCCGCCCTGCCCTGATGGACAGGCGACGCAGTCCAGCAAACTCCTCATTCCACCAGTAGGCGGATCTGCGCGGCGCCCGCTGACCGGCCCGGGGCATCGCCATGTCGCACGCATCCCTGAGTGCATCCCGGAGCCAGCCCACTTGGTCACCAAGCCCAACCCCCGGATCGACTGGCCGCGCCCACTTAGCGCCAACCAGCGAGGCCACCAGGAGGTCCTCATCGAGTTTATGGAGTACCCATCGCCTCGGCCTCGGGCCCCCCGCCCTTCGGGGCCGGACCCCCAGAGAGCCAGCGGCAGAGGAGACAGAGAGCTCAATGTATCTGTGGTCACTGAGCGTCTCCATCCCATCCATGACCCTCCAGTCCGGGACCATGCGCGCAGCCGAGGGAGTCGCCCAGGAGAGGTCCACAATGGACTCACCATTCGGCCGCACACACGTTCCCACCGATCCCCTCTTGAGGATGCGAAGGTCCAGCCCCGCAGCCCATTCCTCCAAAGCCCCGGCCCGCCGATCTGTGCCGGGGGAACCCCACGCCACTGACTTGGCATTGAAGACCCCCGCAACTATGACGGGCCGGGGATGCCATCAGCGGATGGCTGCATCCAGATCCCCCACTATCTGGTCCACCACGGCAGGGCTGCGACTCGGAGCCAGGTAGACCGCGACCACGACAACCCCTCCCCATTGAGCCGCTGCGTACCCCTCACCCCTGTCCAGTACCCTAAGCGGCGGCGAGCCCCCCGAGGGACACCGGTAGACTGCCGCAGTACCGCACCTGCTTACCGCCCACAGAGAGTGATCCGTGGGCGGCCGGAACGGCTCTGCGACAATCACCAATCCGGAGCAACGCTCAGCCGCCGTGTGGATCATAAGGTCCTGCGCGCGGCGAGCGTGATTCGCATTGGCTTGCAGGATTTTGGTATCCATTATGGGTCCCACGAGCTCCCAGCCCCCACCAAGGCGATCCTCCTTTTAGTGGGGGCGGGGAGCCCGTCTTACCTGCCGACGCCCCATCCCTCAATCTCTTATTTGTCTCTTCCTCAGTCTGCATTGCCTCAGAGGGGGGCAGCCGCGCAGGCTGTGCTTCGCTGGCAGCCGCAGCCGGGGAGGTCACACCCTCCCCAGCCGCCACCGCCTGCAGCGCCCTGTTCCCAGGGCGGGCCTATCGCAGGGCGCTGCAGCTTACTCCTCCCGCACGATGATTGTGTGGGCGTCCCGCCTGCCTGCAGATCGGGCAGTTGGGCTGGGCACTGACGCAGTCCTTTGCCACGTGCCCCTCTACACCACATCGGTAACAACAATTGCTGCGATCCACTGAGCTGGGGCACTGCTGGCGGACATGGCCCTTTTCCATGCACATATAGCATTGCAAGGGTCTGTCCACCAGCATTTCGGCACGGGCCAGTACCCAGCCAACCCTGACCTTACCCTCCCTGGCCACCTTCTTGGCCGCCTTAAGCGGGCATTTAACTCAGACAGAGCCCCCCCCCCCCCCCCCCCTGTTGACACCCGTTTGGACATCTCCAGGGGAGCACCCGCCAACCTGGACTATCATTTCCGCTACCTCCCCCTGGGCAACCCCATCATCAAGGTCTCGGATCCGCAGCTCGGCCATCTTCGTTGGCCGAGCCATTCTGACCTCCCCCAGGGTTTTTGCCACCTCAGAGCCTGGGGTTGCCGCCGCAAGTTCCGAGGCTACTATTCCTTTCATTTTGGCGGCCAGGGTGACCGCCCTCCTTGCTGCATCCTCTCCCCCGGAGATCTCACACAGCACCGCCCCAGTGATTGCCCGCCCGGACCTGAGCCCAGAGGTTCCAAGATCCTCGACGGGGATCTTCTTGAATATTCGCCGCAGCACGTCGCCGTATGTCCCCGCAGGGCAGGTAACGGTAATTGCAGCAGTCCTTGGGGACCTTCTCTTTACCTTCTTTTGGCCCTCGCTGCCGCTGCCATTGGCATCCCTCCGGTTACCCTTCCCTGCTACTGTTGTTGGCCCCCCAGCAGCGCCACCAGCTCTCCCAGCTCGCCCGCTTCCCTCCTTTTGCTTTGCTCGAGACCCATCGGGGGGTCCCGTATAGGCAGGGGCCGGAGGCCGCTTGTCAGCGACCCCCATCCTCTGTACTATCTTCTTTCCGTCCTTGTATGTGACTCGGGTCCATCCCTCTGACTCGACGTCCCCTGTGCGGCGGGGGGGGGGGGCGCCGGCGCACGGACTCCCCGCGCATTCTCCCCCGGGGGTGCGGGATCGCCCCCCTTTGCACAGCCACCAGCCGCCCGCTCTGCAGGCTCCCCACCGTCCTGGGGTCCAGCCAGCCCTGTCCCCCGGAACTTCTTCTCCTTCCTCTTCCTCTTCTTCTTCTTTCCTACCTCTCCCTTGGGGGCTTCCGTGCCCTGCGTTTGACGGGTGGGGTTCCGCCCTACCTCCGCCGTTGCCTGCGATACCGGAGCGTTTGTACTTCCCACCCCCGCAGCCCTCAGTGCCGCCGCAACAATTCCGGCGATCTCTGCCCTTGCCATGAGGGAGAGCTCGCCAGTCGTGATCGAGTCAGCACCCAGGCCTGCCGTTGCAGTTGCAGTCGCCCCCGGCTACTGGCTGCCTCCACCTCTGTTCGCCGTCACCTGCACCGCCAGAGGCTCGGATTGTTGGGATTCCCCTTGTCCAGCTCCGCATACTGTCCTGGAGTAGACTGGGTTCACCCACTCTTACGCCGGGCGCCTCGTTCCCCCCACCCAGGGTTTCCCCCGTCGATGTCACCATTCCTCGCCCTCTTGGCCGGCGCTGGGCAGCCTGGGGGGGAGACGGAGGGGAAGCGAAAGACGTCCCCTCCTCCACCGCAGCCGCTGCCCCTCTCCAGCGTCTCCAGCCTCTCCTTCAGGCTCTTGTTTTCCCTCCCGAGGGCCTCTATGTCCTTGTTGAGCCAGCCCCGCTCCTCCTTCAACTCCATGAGCCCCCCCGGGTTCCGGGAGCCTGATCCGACCCCAGACGCCTGCGCCGCCATCGCCATGGCCTTGCAGAACGTTCGAAGTTGCACCACCGATTCCTGCGCCATGCTAGCTGCTTTGCCCTGCATGTCATGTGCGCACCTGGCAGCCTTGGACACTGTGTCCAGGCACACCAAGACACGCGCCATGACCCCGGCGATGGGCACTCCCTCAATCTCTTTCTCCACTGTTTCTATCGTGGGGAAGTCCCTCCTTGTCGAGCGGAAGGGCTTCGGCGGGACCGCCGGGTCACTTATTTCCGCAACCCGACGCTCCGCCTCCACGCGCTGCCGTTCTTCCCTCATCTTACTTGCGCCTTCCTGGGCGGCGTCTTCCCCCAGCGCTTCCACCCCTCCCCATTCGGCGTTCACCGTTCGGCTTCGCTTTTCATTTGTGCGGGCCTTGCGTCGGATGATGACCGCAGGGACTTCATCGGCGCTCTCGGTGATCTTGCCTTTGCTGTTGGTATTGGCTTCCGCGCCCCGCCCCTCCGTTTCATCCTCAGAAGGACTGAATTCCACGGCTCTTTCTGCGCAGGTCTCCCCGCGCCATCCCCTTCCTCCTCCTTTCCCGACCTCCTTTTCCTCCCACCGGACTACGCGAGCGCGATCTCCCACCCCCTCGTGGCCCATCCGGGAGCACTTTAAGCCGCCGCCTCACCTGCTCCTCCTCACTCCCTTCTACGTCTAAATTGTCCCTTAGCCTGGGTGGCGTGTCCATATTCATAACCGGGCCCCTTTTGATCAGGGCCCAAAAAGACAGGTCGGAATCCTACGGCCCGAGTAGAGCCGCCTTACCCGGGTTCGGCCTACGTACACCCCAAGGTGCGGCTGGTGCGTTGGGGGTGGGCGCTAACGACTGAGTTACCCCTCAGCCACTCATCTCTCGGCACGACTCCTCACCTTAGATTGTGGGTTTTTTCGGAGTTTTTCCATCCTCGCAGCCCAGGCGGTTAAGCCAAGGCCCCCAGGACCACCCGGACGACAACATACCTCTGCTATGCCTTTGCATTGGTCGCTGAAGCCGCCCAGAGGGTCCCGGTATACAGGCGACCGGTGGCATCAGCCGGCCCCCAGCTCATGAAAGCCCGGGTGCGTAATTTCCCGTGCCCACCACACCACTGTGATGGACTCCATGCGCTTACATCCATACAGGCCAGACAGGCAGAACTGTCTGGCGACCTGTGGCGCCCGGGTGCGCACGCACGCACAGAGACTCACTCATCCACACAACTGATACAGAAAACTCACCCGCACCCGCTATCAAATCTTAGATGTTGGAATACGGGATTATTCCGAGGAAGATCGTATTTGTTACTTTCGACCAATGTTTAATATCCGTTTAATACGCGCTAGTGTTGTGGAAGAAATGTTTAAAATCCGACTCGCCCGACTGAGATGCGTGTTCGGTCATTTCAGTGAATTCCAGTAATTCGTACGCGAGAGAACCAATGACATGACAGGTAAGTTCTATAAGAAGTTATCTTGTACGCCACCTAGCACGACTCGTCTTCGCTTTCTTCCAGGAAGCAGCGAAGACGAGTCGTCACTTACATGCGACCAGTCGAGCTGAACACAAGCCTGCCTAAGCGAGAGATAATCCTCGAAGCAGCACTGCCAGCCGACAACACTTTATTTACAAGTAGTCGCATGCCCTAAGACCTTGAAGGAAAGCCTTCGTGGCAGCAACTGGAACACATCCCATTTTCCAGAACCAGAAACACTTAGAAACACGATTATCGCGGTAGCGCGATAATCGGCTTATCTATTGTTTCGCTGCCACGAGCGTGACGGTTGACCGGCTCGCGCGTCAAGAACGCAGGTTCCACCGAGTCACTGCAAAGACGTCAAGTCTTTGCAGTAACCGAATTGCTTTGATCAAAAGGAAAATAATTTTCTAAGATAACGATCAATATCCGCAGAGGATTTACGACCCTCTGCGTGCTCATACCAATTTCGACTCGGAATTAGAGACAAGTAAATCAGATTCTGGTGTTGGTTTATTTTAAATTAAGATCCGAAATAACCAATTATACAGTCCACGAATTGATTGAGTTAGTAGATGGCGATCGCGAGGACTTTGCGCTCGCTATCGTCAAGCTTGAACGCATAATATTGACACTGATCTATTGTGCTCTTTGTTCCAGCTTACAGGACTTCACGCTTCGCCGACGACAGCCGATCAACAGCCGCCTCGACGAGAATACTAGTGTAACTAATTATTCGAATAAGAGAAAATAAAAACTAAAACTCATAATTGAAATTTAACTGTGTGTCGTCTCACGAATTTAATCTCCCTTCATTTCCGCTCCCATACGAACCCTTGAACCGAGTTGCACTTCGCGCGCGATCGCCGAAGTCTCGCAACTATAAAACAACCAAACTATTCGAATCTCTTTATAGAATTAGACGTTGAAATACGGGGTTATTCCGAGGAAGATCGTATTTGTTACTTTCGACCAAATCATTGCATTAGTTGCGATTACTCTTGTAAGCATTACGCCGCAAATCAATTCTATACGAACAGACGAGGATTACACAAAGGTATTTTGTAACAAACGAACATACACTTAACACGATTGTATGTACTGGATTATACGAGGACCGGCTGGAGCTCCGGGGGAGGGGCGTCACGCCGACGTCCAGGATCATGGCGGACCTCAGGCGCCGGCGCTGGCTGGACCTGCTAGACCGCTGGGAAAACTATCTCAGCGGTCCCAATGTGACGGGTCAATGGAGAGTCAGCGCCATACGGCTCTGTCTACGGCAGTGGGTGGACAGGGTCCACGGCGGGATGTCATTTCGGCTGACACAGGTGTTCTCCGGACACGGATGCTTCGGGGAGTACCTGTGTCGGATGTGTAGGGACCGCACGACGGAGTGCCATCATTGCGACGGCGGCCGGGACACGGCGCGGCATACGTTAGAGGAATGTCCTGCGTGGGAGGAGCCGCGTCATGCCCTGATGGCCGCCGTCGGTGGACAGGACGTTTCGCTCCCCACTGTAGCTCGCGCGATGGTGGGGAGCAAACAGGTATGGAAGGCGGCCGCCTCTTTCTGCGAGGAAGTCATGACGCAGAAGGAGGCGGCGGAGCGGTTCCGCCGGCAAGAGGCACCGCTGGCAGACCCGAACCAGCGGGACAGCGACGGTGGGGGTGCGGGAGGAACGCGCGATTGGCCTTTTGTGAAGCCTCCGCCACGTCGGCGTAGACAACACCCCCTCTCCCCTGACCCGACGTAACATTAAGGGGGGAGGCGGTCAGTTATGTGGCCCCTCCCCCCAGTTACGTCGAGGTAAGGGCGGGGCGACGGGGCCGAAACCCGTACCTCCGCCAGCGGCTTAGCCGCCGGATGCTCGGCCCCCCTCCTCCGTTGCACACCACCCTGGAGAGGGGTGATTTTGCAAACATTGTAGGCGGAGTGGGATTGGTGTCCCGCCCCGCCGGTATGGAAGTTGGTGGCTGTGGGCGCGGCCCGGTGGAGTGTTCACTCTCAAATTCCCGGGTCGCGCCCAACAAACAGTAGAGGATGGACAGTCGCGGGGGTTTCAGTGAGTAGGAGGATACGCGTAATGAATGCATTTCCCCTGCGAAAAAAAAGGTACTGACAAATATACCCCCAGCCGATCATAGTTGCGGGGGACTTCAATGCCAAATCGGCGTTATGGAGTTCCCCCCGCACGGATCGGGAGAGCAGGGCTGAATCTCCGAGTAATGAATAGGGGATCGGTGAGTAAGTGTGTGCGGCCGAACGGTGAGTCGGTCGTCGACTTCACCTAGGGGACGAGTCTCCTTTGCGCACATTCCACTTTGGACACGGGCCGTTTTTGGAACTTGCGCACGTGGAAATTGCGCACAGTGGAAACTGCCCACAGTCGAAATAGTGTTAAGTGGAACTTGCACACATCAAATGTGGAAACTGCGCACAGTATGTATTGTTCACAGAGGACCTTTACCACACGAGAGATGGAGGTCGACAGCAGAGTACTTCGTACACAGCTTAATTCTAGTCATGCATAATTCGTACTGAAGATAGTTTCAGGTATATCCGTGGTATTGACTATTTCCATTTGGCCATTATCAAGAGACGCGGCCGCGTCTCGCGCCAAGTAGAAGCAAAGGAAGCAAGGCGCACCGAACGCGAGCGAGCGGCCAAGACTATTTTCCGGACGGAGAACGAAGCCCCATGTATTTTTCCCTATACCCAGATTTGCCTCCTTAATATCTCTCTAGAAACCGATCTATGGAACAAACTATTGACACTAATCGAAAGATTGAATTTTTTTGAGTCGATTAAGACCAGCACGGGACAGATCCGTGCACTGGTTTCAAGATATCGATTTTAGAAAATAATTTTTTAACGAAAAGATTCGCTTCTTCTCCATTTCCTCGTGATGTCAACAGATGTCTCGACCTTCGCTTCTAGCTTTCCCCTGGCATTAGCAGATGTCTCGGCCTTCGCTTCTAGCTTTTCCCTGGCTTCAACAGATGTCTCACCCTTCGATTTTAGGTTTTCCTTGGCATCAAGAGATGTCTCTACTTTCGGCAGTCCCCTCTCTCCTCTCTGAAACTTGAGCCCCAATTGCCTATTCGTACTTGTCTCCTTGTCTAGCTCTCGAGTTTTGATGCCTGTCCCTGTCCAATGTCTGTACCTATGTTCACTATTTGCGTCCTTGTCTACTGCCCGAATTCTCTTCTTGTCCATCGCTCGGATCTCTCTCGCCTATTTATCTTCTTGTCTACCTTTAGAATCCCACTTATGTCCTTGTCTATTACTACTTGGAACTTTATAGCCGAATACTTTTCGCCGTATATTCCTTGTCTATCATTGCCTACATACCTACAATCAAGAAATGTGACGGCAGCACACGTCAAGTATATTCGTCCAATGCGATCGAACCAAACCAAAATTCAAAAAATTAATATTCTTTACTAGTCTATGTGATTAGCGATACGATTTTAGTTTGCCGTATCGAAGTCGGATTTTGTTATCATATCGGAATGACAAGAATTTATCGGAAAACTGGTTCGCAACATATCGATGCACTTGATATCGATCTATTGATATCGATCGATGACTTGTTGATCTTGATTATTATTTTTTGCCAGAATAAAAAGGACCCTGTATTGAAGCCAAAATGTCGCATTTTCTTTCTTATATTCCATCGGGGGAGAGGGGAGTGAGGGGGCCCGTCTTGTGCGGCGAAGACCCAACAGCCGATGCATGCGACCAAATTATTCGTACTTTTTGCTTCAATATTTGCGACGGCGTGTTTTAACATATTACGTAGTGTTTGGTATCATTTCAATCAGCAAAAGCTCAATAGTATGACAATATAATTTTCATGAATAAAAATTTACAAATAAGAAACTTTGCGATTCGGATTTGTATTAGTCACACCGATATTGACCTTCGATGAGCGCCGGCTACCTGCTCCCATATTCCTTCTCTTACAATTTAGCTACTTTCTTTTTCTACATAAGCACGATCCACCGCACGGTATATTATCCTACAGATGCAGAGTTTCGGTCCCTAATTTCGTACATTTGAACGATTCCATGCCAAGTGCTCACGCTTCATTTTCACTGGATCTTATTGTCAAATTTTAATGAAACTTCGCGAATTTGTGGATCTTTTCGGATACCAAAAAACCTAATTTTCCGTTCCATGACGTCATAATTGAGGTGTTTCAGTTACTAAGGTTATAGATTTTGCATCAACTTTTTTTGAATTCATACCTCGAAATCTACTAGAGATATCACCATTTGCAAGCCACCGTTTTATTCGAATGTTTTTAGATTTTAACAACATAAATACTCCATGTTGTTAGTGTTCATGAATGTATAAATATTATATAAATACTTAAATTAAATGTATTAAATTAAATGTACGAAATTCGGAAAGGAAACTCTGCATCTGTAGGACAATATACCGTGCGGCAGCTTGTGCTTATGCAGAAAAAGAAAGTACCTGAATGTAAGAAATGGAATATGGGAGCAGGTAGCCGGTGCTCATCAAAGGTCAATATCGGTGTGATTAATACAAATCCGAATCGCAAAGTTTTTTATTTGTAAATTTTTATTCATGAAAATTATATTGTCATACCATTGAGCTTTTGGTGATTAAAATGATACTAAACACTACGTAATATTTTAAAACACGCCGTAGCAAATATTGAAGCAAAAAGTACGAATAATTTGGTCGCATGTATCGGCTGTCGGGTCTTCGCCGCACAAGACGGGCCCCCTCACACCCCTCTCATTTAGATTTCTGAATAACCACACTTTTGAGAGAAGTAATCGAATGAGAAGTAGTCGACAGAGTAAATTGTTTAACTAACTCTTCCTCCGAATCCAAATAAATTTATCTAATTTGTATCAATTGTTACTTCTTGTTTTATCTGTTTAACCTTATGTAGATTCTCGACGATCAGATGGCCTGGTTCCGGGGAGCGTTAGTCGACGCGTGCGACATGGCGATGCCTCGGGCCGGTCAGCGCGCGCCTCGCAGGTCAGCCTACTGGTGGACGGAAGCGATTGCCGAATTGCGGCGTCTCTCCATCCAAGCCGGACGGCGGCTCAGGCGCGCAAAACGGCGTCGGCCTATGCGTCCGTAGGAGGTAATAAGCCGCTTGGCGGGAGAGTACCGAGAGGCACGGCGCTCTCTCGCCGGGGCCATCGGGAGATCCAAGGCCAGGGCGTGGGGGGAACTCGTCTCCTCACTGGACGGGGACCCGTGGGGCAGGCCATACCGCATGGTGATGGGCAAGTTCCGTCCGTGGGCCCCGGCAGTCTCGGAGACGGTCGAGCCACAATTCCTCGATCGTATAGCGGATAATCTGTTTCCGGACGCGGAGCCTCTGCCCGCGCTCAACCTTGAAGTGGAGTCGACCGAGGAGCTGGAGGTTACGGCCGAGGAGATGAGGCGTGCCGTCCAGAAGATGGGTGTCAAGAAGGCGCCTGGTCCGGATGGCGTCCCCGGCAAGGTCCTCGCCCTGGCCTTGCGCGAAACCGGAGAGCCGCTGCGTGCCATCCACACGGGGTGTCTGCGGGAAGGGCGCTTCCCCGCTCCCTGGTAGGAGGGTAAGCCGGCGGATGATCCTGCCGCGTACCGCCCGATCTGTCTGCTGGACGAGGTGGCGACGCTGTTGGAGATGATTGTTGCCGATAGCCTCGTCCGGCACTTGTCGCGGGCTGGTGGTCCAAATCTCCACGAGAACAAATTTGGTTTTCGTGCCGGCCGCTCCACGGTGAACGCGATCCTATGGGTCAAGTCCACCGCGAATACGACGGTGGAGCAGGGCGAGGTGTTGATGGCGGTTTCGGTGGATCTACGGAATGCCTCCAACACCCTGCCCTGGGGTCAGGTGCGGAGGTATTTCCTATTCCCTCCGTACCTGGTACGGGTCGTGGCGGGCTACCTCTGCGTCAGGAACCTCCTCTATACGGATCGTGAGGAGGTGGTGCGCGTCAGGATGGTCTTGTGCGGGGTTCCGCAGGGCTCAGTTCTGGGCCCGCTCCTGTGGATCCTCGCGTTTGACCAGATTAGTCCTATTCTTACCTTAGAGGCGAGCGTCGACTACAAAGATCTCGTAGTACCGGGGAAACCCTCATGACACCATCCCATTCCTGCACCCCGGAGAGCCCTGGATACGTGACGATTCGACAGCGTTAACCTCCGGCGCCTGAAATAGGTTTATCTCGCTTTAGTACGTTCCTTTGCTGCGTCAGCGCCCTATCCCAGGGTAGGCTCCAGAGTGTTCAACTGACCCGAAAAGAGGCATTAACTGGGAGAGCTACCACCGCTCGAGGATCAGAGCGATAGATTGGTGTCGGTTCGCCGTCCCTCTGGTCGATCATCCACGCGACGTAACAAGGGTCATTAATTTTCTGTTGGCAGCGGTGGGATAGTAAGCTGTCGCAGCAGGAAACGAACGGGCCAAGAGACAGGTGCCTGGCATAGGAGGTTATGCCAAAAACCCGATCGACTACCAATAGGAAGAAGAAGAAAACAGAGAATTCAACAACAGGGTGTACCAAACCCCCTTCTCATATTAATTAAGCGGAGAAACACCGCCCGCGTATCAACAAGGGGTGTACCAATTCCCCGTTTCATATTGATTAAGCGGAGGAATACCGCTCGCGTATCAACAAGGGGTGTACCAAACAACCCCCTCTTCATATTGATTAAGCGGAGGAACACCGCTCGCGTAGCAACGAAGCAAACGCGCACTCGCCATGCGGAAATCGGCCGAGCAATTCCCGAACGCACAGCAACAAATAAAGCGCAAGCCAAAATTGGACGAGCAATTCTCGATCTCATTATAATAAACGAAACACATGTAGTAATCGCTTGAAGAATTCCCGACTGTGCCATAGTGCGTAATGAATACCGACCACGCGTGGACGCAGGCTGGTCCGGCCCACCGCACTAATATTGCAACGGAAGCGACGGTGGATCTTGTAAAATAATGTGCATTATAAGACTAGCAGCAGCCAACCGGTCTCGAGGGCTACCGGACAACGGCTGTTCGCCTAGAAATACACAACGCCGTGTTAACTAGAAATGAGGGTAACTTCCAATAAAGAAGCAAGGAAAATACTTCCACTCCAAGCCCCAACTACGAAGCGACTTCACCACAAGAGGCCACGTGGAAAGATCGCCAACAGCGGACACCTTCACCCGAAAATCGAAGGGTCCTACACTATTATCAGCAACGCAACAGGCGTCGAGAACACCGGAAGGATTCAGACACTTCCAATTGACGCAGAACGAGCGTCACCCCACGGGAACAGGCAACGGTCGACCGGATCCAAGGATTACCGGATAGTGACCGTTCGCTTACAAAACCGCGGTACGGTTCCCACCATCCTTCTTTCATCGCCACATCTCATGGGGAGTGCACGCCTCATGATCGATTCGGGCGCAGAAGTCAACCTGATCAAGCAAGGAGTGGTGGACCCGAGCGCGCGTATTTAACGAAGAGCAAAACTCGGTCTACAGGGGATATCCCTGACACCGATCATTTCTAAAGGACTAGTGATCATGAAATTGGTCGGATGCCGAATCGTCAACCGACTCCGACTTGGAGATCTTCACTCCGCCACGACAACGTAGGAATACAAGAACGAAGGAATAGAAGAACGAAGGAAATACGGCCTCTTGTGGCATCCGATAGCAGCCTCAACCTGAAACAAAGCAGGAAGATATCGCGAGAAATTGACGATTCCAAATACAGCCACCGAGCTGTATCAATCAATCCAGGGAGAAATTAATAGAAGAAGATGAAGAGTAAGAAAGGTAGTATAGTCCTAAACCCGAAATATCCTGTCAAAATTTATGAAAGGCTCTTCCTTTATTTCCAACATATTTTCCAAGCGACCAGCAGATCACTGCCAGTCGTTCTCGAATTGAAATTCTGTATGGAGGATCACCGCTAGAAGAACGTAGACTTTTCCTTTGTTGCAATATCTCTTTCCGAGCTGCTGAAGACGCGAGCTGCGCAGTCATCCATCGACCACAATTACCATCGTTCTAGAGAGAGGACCACCGCTCGCAGACAATAAATAACCAAATTTACCATTTTCAGTTCACATGCCAAAATCTCTTAGAGCCGCAAAGAGAGTAAACCAAGAAGAAAGGAGACGCGTGTATCCTATCCCGCGTTAGACAAGAGTCTAGATCTAATATTATTCAAGAGAAGAAATCACGAAAGATTGTAGAAAGGAGAACGCGAGGCGCAATACATTTCGAATTAAACTCAAGCGAGAACTTAGAATTACGTGTAGTTGAGAATCATACGGGATACGAAATAACAGAAACAATTCACGACCAAAGAAGTAGCGATAGAACGCCAGAAGCTAACTTAGAACTTTGTGACGAAGATTTCATATAGATGGAATAGGAAAGAATAAGGAATAATCAAAGAAACACACGAGTTTAGTAGGAGAGAGAAAAAGCATTTTATTTTATCAAGAGACGCGGCCGCGTTTCGCGCCAAGTACAAGCCGAGCGCAGAGAGTGCAGACGAGCGGCGAAGTATCTTTCACCCGAGTCCTTAAAATGGACCATGGGTTTTCTCCTATACCCAAATTTAGCACTTGAATATCTTTGCAGCCAAGCATTCACCGGCAAATCCAAGCACACGGATCGAAAGATTAATTTTTCTGAGTCGATTGCGAGTAAAAATGTGCCGATTAATGCTATGGTTGAAAAGATATTAATTTTAGAAAATAATTTTTCGGCTGAAATATGTGTGGATGAGTTTAAGATGGCTCCGCGTGTCAGCATACTTTTCCCGACGTCGCCAGTAGATGCCGTCCGATTGTACATACTCATGCATACCCGTCAACACATGCATACACACACACATGCAGTGTTTGACGTTTTTGAACTTCGCGCGCTAATCCTCCACGTGGTCGCAGCATGCAGAAGAAATTGACGTGTATTGGTGAGGATATTTGTGAATGTGTATTTGGTGATAAAACAGTGCGTATTGAACATTGTAATAAATATTTTATTTGAGTTGTGATGTGTAATCGATGTTTGTTGCGTGAATTGGTTTTTGTGATACATTGAATGAGTGACACTTGGTGAGGAGATTTGTGTATGTGTATTCGGTGATGAAACTGTGGGTGTTGAATATTATAATACATATTTAACTTGAGTTGTGATGTATAATGAATGTGCGTTATGTGTAATTTGCGTTGGTGATATGTTGAATGAGTGACACATTTTAGATGCGAAGAAAGAGTTGATAATTGCTTACGTTGATGTAAATATTGGCAAATGAAAATGATAAAACAGTGCGTATTGAACATTGTAATAAATATTTTATTTGAGTTATGATGTGTAATCGATGTTTGTTATGTATAATTGGTTTTCGTGATACGTTGAATGAGTGAAACATGGTGAGGTGATTTGTGTATGTGTATTCGGTGATGAAACAGTGGGTGTTGAATATTATAATACTGTAACGCAGCATTAAAAGAACTTTCCGGAAAACGGTCGAAATTGCATACGGTACGCGAAGCGTCGCCGCATAGCAACCGCGATGTTGATTATTACCGCAGCGGCGGGGTAACGCTTAGCAACGCGCGAGTATAAAAGATCATGCGAAGACCATTGCGTTCAGTTAGCCAGATTCTCCAGGAGAGGACGAGGTAAGTAAACCACGGCCGCCTGGAAGAATTAGGGAGAGGACGAAGCAGAGCTTTCGGCCGCCCGCTGGCAACCGGAGAGAACAGGGGACCCGCACCTGATGCACCTCCAGGAGAGGAGAGAACGGCTAGTAAAGCCGGTCGCCCTCTGGAGGATGGGACAGGGCGAGTACCCTGGTCGCCGGGATACACAGGAGAGAACGGGGTCTACCACCGGGACGCCCGCGGCATGGAGAGAACGGCTTGGAAGCCGGTCGCCTGCCGTTCGGGAGAGTTCTGGGGAGTCCACCGGTCGCCTGCTAGGAAATAGAGAGATGCACTGGGAACCTCTGGAGGAAAAGGAGAGAACGGCCTCGAGGCCGGTCGCCTTCCGAAGGAGACGCACCAGTTCGCGAGGAGATGTCACCTATCGTGAAACCTTAAAATGAATGTATTTCAGAATTGTAAATTAATAAATAAAAAACACCTTTTCTTTCCCCAGATTTATCCTTATTCCTCATCCCAGCGAAAATCCTCCTACAATACATATTTAACTTGGGTTGTGATGATGTATAATTGATGTTGGTGAAACGTTGAATGAGTAACACATTTTTAGAATGAGGAAAAAGTTAATAATTGGTGCAGTTGATTGAAAGATTGGAAAATGAAAATGAAAACAACTGGAAAATGAAAAGAGAGAGAGGAAAAGAAAAGAGAAGAAAGATGAAGTAGAAGTCATTTAGGCCAACTGAAATACCAAGATCAGTAAGGGAACCAAAGAGCAAAAAGTGCAAAGACAGCAACTCTAACCGACGGAGCTTATTACACCAAAGTACGGGTAAAGTTAAAATAAAGTAAAAATTCGAAAGAGAAAATATTAGTCCTATTAGTTTGCAATCAAATATATACTTTCTTTCTTTCGCAGGAAAATCTTGGAATAATCAGCCGGACAAGTAGGAAGCAACCACAAAGAACAGAGGTGAAATATTGGACTCCATAATATTATTTAATAGCAGGTATGAAACAAATAATAATGGGCTTGATTGTTGGTTTTAATAGTGTCACTTTGTGTTCCGTGTAGCAAAATAAAGTACGCGTTAAATTCAGTTAGTTTTGTATTTAGTTTGAATCGAAGGCTAAACTAAATCGTTTCTGTTGTAAAACCAAGGGGCTGTTGTAAAACAAATGGACTAAAACGATTTAGTTTAACCCCTTCCCGTGCCATTTAACTCGACGAAACTCGGGCCCAAGTGTTATGCGTTAACGCTTCTTAAGCGTTGAGGTCAGATTAAGCTTTGAGGAATGTTTACGTTTGGGCCGACTATCTACTTACGAGCCTGGCTCGTGATGTTTATGTTTGGGCCGACTATCTATTCACGGGCCTGGCTCGTCATATTCATTTTTGAGCCAAAATTTTCATCACGAGCCAGACTCGTTAAAGCACGGGAAGGGGTTAAGTTTCGGTTCGAAATAAATACGAAAACAAATAAATTTAACACTTATTTCATTTTACAGCACGGAATGTAAAGCGAAATTATTGAACTCAATAATCAATCCCATTTGATAACTCGATTTCATCATGTTTCTTGTAACGAAAAAAAAAAATATTTGAAATTTTAATTATGCATTCATTTTGAATCAGAGCTCAGTAATACAGTTCTAAAATAAATTGAAGAAGTATACCGAGTTACCGTCTATTTAATTTAGTCTATTATACAGGGTCAGTCAGTGACCTTGCACCAAACTGAAACCACATATTTTAGGGGTCAATAGGAGCCTAAAAGTCCGGGAACACAAAGTTGAAATCTCAACCCTTTTGGAATTACAGGGGGTTGACATTTCAAGTTTTAAAAAATCATATCATCCGACGGGATAATGCTAGCGTTACGGGTCTCTTTCTAGAATGTGTGGGAAGGCCGGAGCTATGTGAAAAAAATAGAAACCATGTAAAAATTATTATTAAGACGCATTATTATTGATTTTCTTGCAGTTCCTCGATGAAGCGGCAACATTTTCAGGTACGAAACAAATCACAGTCATTCTCTGATGCAACCAAGAAAATATCGCGTTATAAAAAATTTTAAATTTTAATAAATGTGGCCAGGATAAATTATTGAAAGTTTTTCGCTAGAGATTCTCAATCCCAGGTTTATGGCAGCATTGTAGAGGTCATCAACCTGACCCTTTTTTCTAGGCAAACAGAGACCCGCCGACTTCGAGCCTTCTACCGCCGCAGTGACACATGCAGTGACACATACGCGGTGAAAATCTACGATACACCACTGTTCGACAAAGATCATCTGATTAAAATGAAACCAACATCCTGTAATTTTAGCTCTGGGAAAATGTTTTTGCAGCGATCCCACCCCTGCGCACTCATAGCCCATCAATATTAATTTCAAATGTTTTTGAATTGTTGGAACAATGTCGATTACTTTTGACCATATGGCGTCATAGAGTGATTGTGTTCGTTCTTCACATAGGATGTATAGGACAGCAATCATCTGAAAAATTAAAAGTAACGGGAGATTTACTGGGACAATTAATGTATTGCGTCAAGCAAAATGTTTAATATCCGTGGATACGTGCTAGTGTTTGTGGAACGAAATGTGTAAAACCGACTCGCCCGACTGAGATGCGTGTTCGGTCATTTCAATTAGTTCGAGCTGTAACGTATAACCATTGGTATATTTGTTTATCTCCACGTCCGGTTCGTAGCCCGTACAATCTTCAACTAACATATATCGTCTACCTGCGTTAGTGTCGCACCTCTCTCGTGATACCGAGAGCGCTCGCCTCGCAATCCATCGGTACATCGTTACTCTGCCGTAACGATCGATCCTACATCTCTCTTTTCTTTTAACAATTCGAATCAAAACCACAAACTTATTCTAATACGCAACTTGTTCGTGTATACTTATTCTAAAACGCCATGCACCCTGTACTCACCGTAACGCTCGGGAACTTTTATATTCCCTTTGGGTCTCTCTCCCTTACTTACACTCAGCTCTCGTTTTTCTGTCTCTTTCTCAATTTCACCTTTCACACTCTTTTCCTCCGCTCTCTCACTCTCATTCTCACTCCTGCCCGCGCTGTGCTTTTCCGTTTCTATTTCCCCTTCCTCTTCGGTGTCAAAATCTATAATTTTCTGTACGTGTGACGCAGTTCTTTTGTACTCCTTACCCTCTCCTGATTTTACTGTTACCGTGTTACTCTCGCGGCTTGTAACTTCAAACTGCTCTGGCCCGAAATTTGTAGATAATTTGTTTCTTTTGTGCGCGCGCACTAGGACGTGATCTCCTGGCTTCACCCTACTTTCCTTAGCATGGTGTACCTTATCATAATACTGTCTCCCCTTTTCTTTTCTCCACGCGTCTCTCTCTCTCTCTCTCTCACACCTCTTCTTCAACAAATCCGCTCTCTTCGATTTCGGGCAGTTTTGTTCTCAATTTCCTCCTAAATAGTAGTTCCGCGAGTGGAACTCCTGTAACCGAGTGCAGTGTAGAACGGTACATTAATAGGAATCCTAATAATTCTTCTTTCCAGTCTTTCCCTTCGGCGTGGGCAATCTGTAATCGCTTCAGAATGCTCCGGTTCTGCCTCTCTACTTCCCCGTTCGCCTGGGGCCAAAATGGAGCAGTATGCGAAATCTTTACATTATTTGCCTCTAACCACGACTTCAATTCCGCATCTGTAAACTAGCGACCGTTGTCGCAAACTATTGATTTCGGAAAACCGTGCCTAGCGAACATTTCAAATAGATGCTTTCTTATCACGCTCGCAGTGATCGTTTTTAGTAGAACAATTTCAAAATACCGACTATAATAATCAACTACAACTAAAATGGTTTCCCCACTCGGAAGTGGTCCCATCAAGTCCATTGCTAACGATTCCCACGGTCCTTCCAGTGTTACGGGCCAGCCGTGCGGGCCCGTTTTTACCCCGCTTGATTGCGAGGTGACGAGTTCGCTCCTAAACCTTTCTTGAGGGAATATCGGGAAGATATCAGTCCAGAGACTAGTCCTACCAGGTGTACAGGTTCGACCTTGAATTATACTCCGAATACTTCCCACAGCACATATGACTTTGGGATCTCGTGGCCTATAATTCCAATCAAACTGTACCGCTGGTCGGTTCGAAAGTCTCCAGAAAGGAAGAAGGTGTAGGATTGGCTAAAGTAAATGCTCAGAGATACTCCTGGACACACACATTTGGTGCCCAAGTCTCACTAAGACTAATATTACTCCGGATAGGAATATTTGAGCGGCTAAATATCCTATTCTATATTGTGGGTTCTGTGCACTACTACAATTTAGACGTTACGCATGGACAGGTGGTAATTGAATTCACAAGAGTGCTTGAAGGAAAAGAAAATAAGATAGCTGTATTCTAATATCAAAGTATAAATGGTAAATCTTACAAGAGGTGTGTAGTGTGTGTATGCTTGTTACAATTTTACCTTGTGTAGACCTCGTCTGTTCGCACTGCGCTGAATTGAACAGTATTACTTTACTGTACTGAACGTTATTCTAAATTTGGTCGAAAGTAACTGACAAGGGACACTATTCAATTGATGCCAAAACCGCAGACCAAAATAAGATTTTTTTGAAAGCTTGGAGAGTGCAAATAACGAAAATAGCGATAAAAAATGCTAAGATGACCTGGTTTAGTCTTAGGACATGAATAAAGGAAAGAAAATTACGAAATGGTTAGCACTAAATTCAAGCTGTAATCAGAATGAATTCTAGATTGTACCGAGTAAAAAATTCGTTGAATCATTTATTGAAAGTATATTGTGATAACAAATAATAATTTTTATTGATAAATAATAGACAACGAATATTATAATAATAAGTAATACATAATACGTTTCGCAAAGTTTGAGTATTTGATTAATTCTATTATGCTTTACACACGTGGTAATTTTCTTGGTCCAGAGGCTTAAAAAATGGTCAAAACAATAATAATTTATTGTTATTATTGTAAAAATTATTGTAAAAATTATTATTGCTCTGATTAGGCTTTTAAGCCCTCTGACCGTCAAAACTACCACATACAAGCACGCATAAAAGAACAAATTCATTATTTGAACTGTATTATTTACATATTGCAGTCATTGCAAAAATTATTATTGTGGTGAGCATTTTTTTAAGCCTCTAGAACAAGAAAATTACCCCGTGTGTAAGGCATAATAGAATTAATCGAATACTTAAACTTTGCGAAACATATTATGTATTATTTATTAGTATAATTTTCGGTGTTTATTATTTATCATTAAAAATTATTATTAGCTATCACAATATACAGTATATCTTCATAAGTTGCAAGAAATTCGGGTCCGAAAAGTTGCAACTTACATAGAGAGGAGGAGATTTTCACACCTCGGCGGTGTCTCTTTGTGTAAAGCGATCAGATAGGGGAGCTCGAGAAGGGTTGCTGTCGGTGAGTCATGACACATACGCAAATATAAAAGTTTTTTATTTATAATTTGTTCTACATAAAAATTATATCATTGCACGGTGCAGCTTTTTCCGATGAAAATGACACCAAACAAAACATAATTCGGTACATATTTAATTAAGTTATGGCAGTTTTAAAAGAAAGTTCTTGTCCTCTTTCTTCTCTCTGGTCGTTCTTTTCTCGCTCAACACACTGGTCGGCGCTCCTCTTCTTTCTCTCTGGTCGTCCTTCTCTCGCTCAGGCAAGTTGCAATCGCTGGCAACTTACATAGAGCAGAAGAGATCGCCAGTATGAGAGGCCCAGTCAATAGCGCGCTCTTCTTCTTTCCCACTGGTTGTCCTTCTCGGGCTCAGGCAAGTTGCCACCGCTTGCTTCGAACACATTGGCTGTACACGTCGGTAGCGCGGTCCTTTTCTTTCTCTCTGCTCGTCCTTCTCTCGCTCAGTACACTGGTCGGCGCTCCGCTTCTTTCTCTGCCGATTTCTGGCGATCTCTTCTCGTCTACGTAAGTTGGTAGCGGTTACAACTTGCCTGAGCGAGAGAAGGACGACCAGAGAGAAAGAAGAGGAGCGCCGACCAGTGTGCTGAGCGAGAGAAGGACGACCAGAGGGAAGAAAGAGGACAAGAACTTTGTCTTTTAAAATTGCCATAACTTAATCAAATATGTACCGAATTATGTTTTGTTTGGTGTCATTTTCATCGGAAAAAGCTGCGCCGTGCAATGATATAATTTTTATGTAGAACAAATTATAAATAAAAAACTTTTATATTTGCGTATGTGTTATGACTCACCGACAGTGACCCTTCTCAGGCTCCCCTACTCACACAAACAGATGCTGCGAGCGATTACGGGCGGTCGGGTCTCGGTCTCGGCACGAGTCAGGGTAACACCTGCTTGGTGGTGGGGATGATTCCGTTGCAACTTACGTAGAGAAGATTTGGCGCAACTTATGAAGATATACTGTAGTTTCAAGAAATGATTCAACGAAATTTGTTACTTGGCGCAATGTAGAAATCATTCTGACGGCAGCTTGAATGTCGTCTTAACCATTTCGTCATTTTCCTTCCGTTATTCATGTCCCAAAACTAAACCAGGTCATCTTAGCATTTTTTATCGATGTGTTCGATATTTGTACACCCTAAGCTTTCGAAAAAATCTTGTTTCGGTCTGCGATTTTGGCATCAATTGAATAGTGTCCCTTGTGAGTACAATCTTCCTCGAGAATACCCCCGTATTCTCACGTCTAAGTAATGCTTCGAAAATGACTGTTGCACGATCTACTACTATTGTGACCAGAGCTTCGCCGTCGGTGAAGTCTGGCCTGAAACTAGGTGGACAACTGAGTTTGACCTGAGTCTGACTCAGACTGACTCAGACTGACCCCGAGGTAGATTTCGAGTGGGTTTATATATTCAAAAATCGGCCTCGAGAGTGAGAAAAAAATGTTTGATTGCCAGGCTAGGCGTAGGCTTATCTAATTTATGTGTAGGGCGCGATGCGGCGGGCATCGATTAAGTATGCAGCTGCATCGGTCGTTCGGGACGTGGTTTTGACTATTGGGAAACAGAAAAAGGGTCAATGGGTGTCTCTATGGAAAGGATTTCCTGAGCAGAGTGGAATCATAGTACATTTCAGAGTTCAATAGCCTCATTCGAACGATGAAACAGAATTACAAGAGAAAATTTGGTGCTAATAACGAAGTGGATGTATCACCAGTAACGAATTTCGTTTCAGCGGTGAAGGTTCGCTTGTCTTTGTTACTAGCTCGCATCCGCGACAAGATTTAACCATTTTCTCTGCGTCTTTGTCGATGCCGTCCCACCAGACTTTACTTCGCAGTCTATGTTTCATCGACACAATATCGGGGTGCCCTTCATGTGCTATTTCTAGAACCCTTCGTTTCAATGTCTCCGGTATTATTATTCGCGTCCCCTTCAGCAAAATCTTCTTGTAAGTGCATAGCTCGTCCATGAACAACCGGAATCTATTATTTTCCAGCCGATCCCAATTTCCTGTTTCGACTGCTCTTTTTACTTCCGCTAACATTGTATCCTTCCCCGATTTGATTTCTATTTCTTCCATTGTCATGGCACGCGGTACCGTTTCCTTCGCGATCCACGCAATGTAGTCGTCGTTCTCCGAACTTGCGTGTCTTTTCCCCACGCCTAATCGCGATAACGCATCGGTAATGTTTGATTTTCCTTTCTCATATACCACCTTGTACCTAAATGCCTGCAGACGCAAAACCCATCTCTCAATTCGTGCATTCGGCTTCGATCTTGGTATGAATAAGCATTCCAATGCTTCATGGTCCGTCACCAATTTGAATTCGATCCCGTACAGCCAGTTATAGAATCGTTCGCACGCATGTACTAAAGCTAACGCCTCCTGTTCCGTTTGGGAGTACCGCCTCTCGCAATCCGACAAACTCTTGCTCGCATAACTGATCACTCTCCACTGTTGCGCCTCATCCGTCTGCGTTGACACACATCCCAGCCCTACTGGGCTCGCGTCAGCCACTACTCTAGTTTTCGCTCTTACGTCGAATATTCCTAGTGTTTCCGCCTTCGTCAGGCTTGCTTTCAGCATTTCAAATGCCTCCTCTTGTTCTTTGTTCCACTCGAACGGTACATTCATCTTTGTTAGCCGTCGTAACGTCGTAACGTCGAACGCCGGCTCGCTTATCGTCGCTAGATTCGGATTGAACGCCGCGCAGAAGTTTACCAGCCCCAGGAAACTGCGAATCTGCTCCGCCGTTTTTGGCTTGCGAAATCAGTTTACCGCTTCCACCTTTGACTCCAGCGGTTGGTATCCTCTACCTGAAATTTTAAGCCCGAGGAACACGATTTCTTTTTTTCGCAATACGCATTTTTCCGTATTTAACATTAACCCCTTTTCACTCAACACTTCGCAAACATGTTCAAGCCTTGCGTCATGTTCCTCTCTTGTTCTACCACACACTATGATGTCGTCTATAACATTTTTTACTCCTTCGCAGCTTCCTAATATTGACCGCATAATTCTTTGGAATATTTTCGGTGCACAACTTACCCCGAACATCAGCCTCTTGTATCTAAACAAGCCCGCCTCAGTTACAAATGTCGTGATATCGCGACACTCCTCGTGTAACTCAATTTGGTGGTACGCCGACTTTATGTCCAATGTGCTGAACCACTCACACCCGCGTACCACCTCCAAATCTTCATCTGATACTGGCAGCGGATATCTCTCCCTCACGATCGCCTCATTCGCTCTCCGCATGTCAATACACAACCTAACCTCACCGTTTTTCTTAATAACAGGCACCACTGGAGAAACCCACTCCGTCGGTCCCTCCACCTTCTCGATAATACCCTCTTCTAAGAGTTTCTGTATTTGCCTGTTTATCTGATCGCGTACCTTAAACGGTAACCTACGCATCGGTTGAGCGACCGGCGGATAGGATCTATTGATTGGAAGCATCAACTTAAAGTTTTTGAATTTGCCCAGGTTATTATTACCTTTCAATGTCACCTCATTTATTCCACAACCTATCTTCAATATACCCAGATCTGTCGCCGTTCTATAGCCTATTATCGCTTTTCCTTCCCCCTTTAAAATTACGAAATTCGCCTGCACTCGCCTATTTCCAGCTTCCGCGTAGCAATCAAATTGCCCCAATAAGTCTAACGCCGTTTTTTGTCCGTATGGATATATATTCTTGTCTACGCCTTTTCTTGTCTCGCACGCAATGTTTTTCTTCTTACAGCTCTTTCACGTCTCCTCATCAATCACATTACACTGCGCACCGGAATCTACTAACACGTTCAACACAATGCCCCCAATGTTTACGTCCATGCACTGTCCTGCTTCGATGGTGTTGATTCCGTGGTCCGTTGCTAATCCAAAAGCATAACTGCTTCCTGCGGCCTCTCCATCCCTGTCCAGTTCTCTCACGCTCGTGCGGCCCCGTACTGAACCGCTTCGCCATGACCCCCGTTTACTCGGTGCTTTGTCGTTGTAGTGGTGCGACCGGCACATACTTTCGAAATGGCCAGGCTTCCCGCACTTATTACACGTGCGAGATTTCGCCGGGCACATTTCGTTTTTGTACGTATGCCCGGTATACTCGCATCGGAAACACTTGCCCTTGTTTTCGTTCGGTCCTCGTCCGGGCGGTTTGTTTTTCAACTCACTACACGTCGCTGCCACTGTTCGCTCTTCCAAATCTTTTGTTTGGACTTGTGCCGTCTCGTACGTTCTCACAACTTCCAATGCCTCGTCTAACATAAATTGCCCCTTCTCTAGCAAGCGACGCCTGATTTCGATTAACGCGCACTTTTCCACAATTTGTCCACATATTTCCTCCTCTACGTCTTTGAACTTGCAATTTTTTGCTTGCTGCCTCAACCTTGTTACGGGCCAGCCGTGCGAGCCCGTTTTTACCCCGCTTGATCGCGAGGTGACGAGTTCGCTCCTAAACCTTTCTTAGAGGAATATAGCGAGACCGGACAATAGTCGCCGAGTTCGGATCTGTTCGAGATTAATTATCCCTCCTAATACTTCCCACAGCACATATGACTGCGAGATCTCTTGGTCGTCTAATCGTCGTCAAACAGATTCTTCCTCGTCGGTCCAAATTATCCGGTTAGGAGTCGGAATTGGATAAGGAAGGAGCACGGCTCGAAGATACTCCTGAACATACACATTTGATGTTCAAGTCTCCTCTAGACTTACTGTGTCCGTGATGGGTGATTCCTAATCATGTTCCCTCGAATCTTAACCTCTGTGTTTTCCTAACTCGCGAAGGTATTAGTCCAGCGACTAGTCCCACCAGGTGTACGGGTTCAACCTTGAACTATATTCCGTATACTTCCCACAGCACATATGACTCTAGGATCTCGTGGTCTATAATTCCCCTCAAACTGTACCGCTGGTCGGTTCGAAAGTCTCCGGAAGGGAAGAAGGTGTAGGATTGGCTAAAGTAAATGCTCAGAGATACTCTTGGACACACACATTTGGCGCCCAAGTCTCACTAAGACTTATATTACTCCGGATAGGAATATTTGAGCGGCTAAATATCCTATTCTATCTTGTGGGTTCTGTGCACTACTACAACTTAGATGTTACGCATAGACAGGTGGTAATTGAATTTATGAGAGTGCTTTAATTAAAAGAAAATAAGATAGCTGTATTCTAGCAAAAAAAGATATAAAGAGTTAATCTTACAAAAGGCGTTTAGTGTGTGTGTGTGTGTTTGTTACAATTTTACCTCGTGTAGGGCCTCGTCTGTTCGCACTGCACGGAATTGTACGGTATTACTTTACTGTTCTGAATGTAATTCTAAATTTGGTCGAAAGTAACTGAGTTCAATCTTCCTCGAGAATATCCCCGTATTCTCACGTCTAAGTAATGCTTCGAAAGTGACTGTTGCACGATCTACTACTATTTTGACCAGAGCTTCGCCGTCGGTGAAGTCTGATTGGAAACTAGGCGACGAAGTAGTATTCTCGAGGGTTTTTATAGTCAGTTGATCGGGTGGATTCTCGGAAAAAGTGGGAAAGGGTTTTCTGGTTCTTGGGCTGGACGTAGGTTTATTTAATTTATGTGTAGGGCGCGATGCGGCGGGCGTCAATTAAGTATGCAGCTGCATCGGTAGTTCGGTGAAGTGGTTTTGACTATTGGGAAACAGGAAAAGGGTCAATGGGTGTCTCTATGGGAAGGGTTTCCTGAGCAGAGTGGAATCTTAATACATTTCGGTGTTCAATAACCTTATTCGATCGATGAAACAGCGTTACAAGAGAAAATTTAGTGGGAATAACGAAGCGGATGTAACAAAATCGTCACATATTGGGCTGTTGTTTCGCCGTCGTCCAGCCGTATTTGCCGAAATACATGCCTTTCGTAAGCCACGTTGGTCTTCGGTTTGAAATAATCCGTTAATATACCCTTCGCTTCATCAAACGGGTCCGCTTGTGTATCCACCTCAGCCGCTCCGGGAAGCGAGAAAAATATATCTTGCAGTTCGAGGCCATCATGATGCAATAGCATTGCCTTTTTCCTTTGCGCGTCCGTAATATTTTTGTTAACGGCCAACGGGAGTGTCCACTTTGCACACGTTCCACTTTGCGCACATGCGGATTTCGGACACAGTGGAATTTGCCCACGTTGGAAGTTGCCCATAGTGGAATCAGGACACATGGCAGTGGAAACTGCACACATCATACATGTATTAGCATGACTGACTTGTGACTATAAAACGTAATAAGTCTCATTCTGCTTTATAGTCACAGGTCAGGTCAGTGCCAGATGAGGGGAAGGGGGCGCAACTGTAAAACGTGATAAGTCTCATTATGCTTTACAGTCACGGGTCAGGTCAGTGCCAGATGAGGGGAAGGGGGCGCAAACGTATAATTTACAAATAATGGGCAATTGGCAATAGTTAATTCCACGGATGTACCTGAAAGAATTTCAGTACGAATTATGGATAATTAAAGTTGAGGTGTGTACGCAGTACTCTGCAGCCAACTTCGACTTTTCGTGTAGTAAAGGTCGACTGTGAAGTGTACATACTGTGCGCAATTTCCACAATTTGATGTGTGCAACTTCCACTACACACTATTTCGACTGTGGGCAGTTTCCACTGTGCGCTGTTTCCACGTGCGCAAGTTCCAAAAACGGCCGTGTCCAAAGTGGAATGTGTGCAAAGGATACTCATCCACGGCCAACAGTTCGAAAGCGGGCAACCACCGTTCCCACCTCGGAGACGTGTTTCCCTAATCTCCGGTCGGATCGAACGCGTGTAAACTATACTCGTTCATTTTCGATACTCGCTGCCTTTTCACCACTTTTCTTCTCTTCCTCTTTGATCCTCGTCGCCAATGTAACGTATAACCATTGGTATATTTGTTTATCTTCACGTCCGGCTCGTAGCCCGTACAATCTTTAACTAACGTATATCATCTACCTACGTTAGTGTCGCACCTCTCTCGTGGTACCGAGAGCGCTCGCCTCGCGATCTATCGGTACATCGTTACTCTGCCGTAACGATCGAACCTACACCAGCAATTCGTACGCGAGAGAAAAAAAGGCATGACAGGTAAGTTCTATAAGAAATTATCCTGCACGCCACCTAGTACGACTCGTCTCCGCTTTCCTTGAGAAAGCACCGAAGACGAGCCGTTATTCACATGCGAACAACCGCGTTCAGCACAACTCTGCTAACGAGAGATAATCCTCGACGCGACGCTGCCAGCCGGCAACACTTGACTTTCAAGTAATTGCATGCCTACAAGCTAATTGGGAATACCTTCGTGGTAGCCTTTGAAATATCTTCAGATTCCTATGGATAGAAATAATTAGAATCACGATTATCGCGGTAGCGCCGTGACGGCTCACCGTCTCGCGCGTCTCGAACGCAGGCTCCGCCGGGTTACTGCGAAGACTTTAAATCTTTGCAGTAGCCGAAACTAGTTGATCGCAAGAAAATCACTTTCTTCCACAGATCAAACGCGCAGAGGATTTACAACCCTCTGCGTAATTGACCTAGTTTCGACTCGGAATTAGAAAGAAATCAATTAAATTCAGGTATTGGTTTATTTAAATTAACATCAGAAAGTACAGCAATCATACAGTCCACAATTTGATCGAATTAGGAGATAGCGATTGCGAGTGCTTCGCGCCCGCCGTCGCTTTGCTCGAGCGCTCATAATATTGACGCTTCATCCTACTGTGGGTTTGTCTCAGATAAGTGGAACTTACGCTTCGCCGACGCCAGCCGACAACTTTAATTCACTGATTGTGTCTGCGTATAAGTTGCTATCCTTCATTTCCGCTCCCAGTACGAACCCTCGAACAGATAGTTGCACTCCGAGCGCGATCGCCGGAGTCGAGGAACTCTAAACAGAAAAAAAGTGTTTAATTTTGAGTTTCATTGTTGGAGATGTGTAAAATGAATTACTGACATGTGCACAAATAATAATCTTAATGTCACGATGGTCGAGGGTTCGCGGATTGAATAATGGAACACGGTTGCAGATAGAAAAGTATTTAATCCGGTCGGTTCGAAGTAGTCTAAATACGTCTATTCTGGTTAATCGTCAAATTGTATGTGGTCTCCAGTCGTCGTCGTGGGTCCAGCGTCGTGAGGTGTTGCGTCGGGGTAGGGAGAGCAGCGTCAGCGTGTTGGGTCCAGTGGCGTAGCGTCCGTTACATTAATGCAAAAGAAATCTTCTCAACTTCGGCAGATTAAAAAATTAATCAAATTCGACACTTTATTTTTTCAACAATATCGTCAAAACCCCGTTTATAGAGCGATCTATACCATGCAAGATGTATCTAAATAAAGTCAACCTTATCCATATACCGTATATGGATTGTATAAAGTTGTGAGAATCCTGGTTTCTGTGGTATAACCTGCTACAAGATTGAATTGTTAATTAAGCATTATCGCTCGAGCATACTGAATGTATAAACGAGACATATTTGTAAATCCTAACCGAAAAAGTCCCATCACAGTAAATTTCTGTTGCCGTAGAGAGTGGAACAAGTAAGTTAGTATGCGAAAATAATACTGCCCTTCCTCCGATATGTGCAACGATTGTGTTGCGGATTCTCTGCCTCCGCGAATATACTAGATCGTCGACTCGACCATACACCGTAGTATGTAAGAACATCGAGCGTGGCAGCATCGATCAGCGGTCGATGCTGCTCGATGCACCAAGCGTCGCCACGCATGCGCGGCGCGTTTCTTGTCGACTCGTAGAACCTCGTGCCGCTAAGCGGCCATTATTGATCCAGCTAGTGAGATCGCCGCGTCGGTTCAGTTTTGTGATTCTTTCTTGCGATAGTTCAACGTGTGTGCAGCTCTGTATTGATTAAGTGAAGTGCAAGTCTTGCTGCGACGAGAGTGTGTGGCTTTACGACCCACCATTCACCAAAGGTACTGTACGATTCTGTATTTGCGTCTCGCCACGTGGATTTACGACCCACGTGTGCGCCTTGTACAATAAACGCTTCAACTCTGCGCTACTCTTAACCATCAGTGCTTTCATTCTTTCGCGATTGTGCCCTCGATGATCTTCTAGTTTGTTTCAACTCAGTGCATCGCGGTAATCTAGTCAAAATCTCAAACAGATTGAGTTTTGATAAAATTTACACACTGGAGGACTCTGTTCTAACCGCTCTATAGGCTCTTGAATGCTATCAGGTATTTTTGGTCTGTATTTTGTCCGTTGTGTACGGGCCATTCAACGTGAAAACGATCACTTTTCGCAGCAGGTCCTCCGATTTTGTTTAAATTGTAGTATGGTGTAGTTTTTGCAAAATAATTGTTACGGGTTAGCCGTGCGAGACAGTTTTTATCTGTTTGGTTAGGGAAAACGTGCTCACTCCTAAACCTTTAAGGGGTATGCGAGCCCAATCAACAGTCGCCAATTTGAATAAGCCTGAGATTAATTAAGTTCCAAACACATCTCACTGCGCTGATGTCAATGAGCACTATTGGCAAAATAATACCTTTCAGGCAGAATCTCCTTAACGGTCGAAGCTGATTGATACGGGAATTGGATCAGGGCAGGAAAAACACAGCTTGAGGTACCACCAGGCTACGCAAAGCGCCAAGTCTCTCTCAAGTCTAACGTGCAAGAGGTGCCTCAGATACAAAACTCCTGTACACTTCCAGGCGGCCGCGGTTTCTTAACCTCGTCCTCTCCCGGAGAGTCCGGCTGAACTCCCCGGAATCGGTCCTCGCACGACCTTTTATACGTAACCGTTGCTATGTTTTTCCCACCGCTGCGTCGATAATCGATATTGCGGTTGCTATGCGGCGCGTTTTGGGCTTCGCGTTGCTACAGTATTATTATCTAGTGTTATGAAATAATTTATAGTACAATAATTTGTGTTATTTTTCCGTCTTTTGAACAAACTGTGATCTGGTCGTTGTTTAGATCACAGTTTGGTTATAATTTATTATTATTATAATTGTAAATGAAGTGTGATTAACCCCTCACTCCATTTAAATGGGCCGCGCAACTAAAGAGACAGCCTAGACTAGTCAGGTGGTCTAGGACAGGTAGGAGCATAGAGGGCAGGACGACGCAGAACGACGGGAAAAGAAAGTGAGAGCAAGAGGACGAAAACGACGAAAAAGTGAACAAGGAATGAATAGCGTAAATGTTGTTTCTCTTTTAGGTAAGACACACGTACCATACACACTAATTATAGCGGTTTAGGACCACCATGTTCTCCCTAAGTATGACAAAAATGTTAACAGTTTATCGTCCGTAGGCCGTAGTTTTTCCACGTAACTTTGAAGAATACAAAAAGCATCACTAATAAATTCCTTGGGTAGCAATGGCATGGTCATTGTTATTGACAGTACTATATTGTAAGCTCTATCCACGTTTAAATTGATCCACTGTTTCTGCACTGCCTGATTAAAGTACAACCAGCATCCTTCAACTTTGGCAACAGGAAAACGTTTTTTTAATGAACCCATCGCCGCCCATTCATAGTCTGTCATAATGAATTTGACATTATTCTGCATTGTGGAAACTAACTCAATTATTTTTGTCCACAGAGCATCATACAGCAAATGACCTAGCCTAAATCTAATACAGATCTTTGTATTAATTAACCATGTAATTGAATAGAACATGCCTTGTCCATATACCTAATATGAACAGTGTAGAGTTGTGAAAATTGGGGACTCCGTGGAGAATGCAATGTAGTAACATACAATAATGAAAAAATATATTTAATCTGTTTAGTTGCCAGTGGAAACCTACGACGCAGCAATCAATCATACGTACTTGATTAAACTGAAACCAACATCCTTCCATTGTGACATTAAGAAAATGTCTTTCAATGAACCCTAATCTAAAATGGTAATCTAAAAAGTTCAGGATGTATGCATACGGTTCTGAGATATACTTACTGCTGATGATATCGATGCATATTAGATCAGGCTAAATTAGGGATAATTTCGTTGCGAGGTAAACCTTGCGCACCCTCCAGACATAAGGCTTGTTGGAGCATTTTTTCAAACCAAGTTCAGAATGGTATGTATCCCAAAGAAAGTTATTTATTAAACGTTTCAACCGTAGTGTTTTTACGTCCACTTCAGTAAAAATAATGATACTCTTAACAAAAACAAAGATCGTGGTGTTACAAGATGTGAAAAATATTTTCAATCACAAGGAAATATATAAATTAATTTTTTACAAAGTTGGTAAACTTACAAAAATCCGCTTCAACAGTTAGGCTGTACAAAAATATCATAAAGTAACCTGTAATATAATTGTTTGAAGTAAATATGAACATGAAATAATTTCAAATGATTTTCATTTAATAAAGAATACAGAGATATAAATTAAGGTAAAGGCATCAGTCATTGGCCATACACGGGAAGTGATCATTTTACAGCAAATATAGTTGATGCGCTACGACCGCTACGTCATCTACCGACGCGATGGTAATATACGTTTCGTTGAATACAATTGTTTATCATAACTACGAACTATTGCTATTAGTAATGTCAGTCGTATTCTCAGTACCGTTAACCTTCTTAACGCGATGATTAAAAACACGTGCATGGTTGACGATAAATAATTTCTCAGCGTTTGAATATTTATGCATAAAATTTTCACTGTTTTAATTGAAATTAAATCTTATATTAATTAATCACACTTTTTTCTCATATTGATATGAAAACCTTAATTGACCGACGGGTCAACTACAGAATCTTACCAATCTGATTACTTGTAGATATTGCCCCACATGGTCTACCACCAACACAAATTAATCTAATTTATTTACTAATTATATTATATCTATTTCACGTATAATTTCATTAAAAATAAGTAGCAGAAGTTCACTTTTATAGTATAATGGATTTTAGTAAATGACCGCATGGTCAGCTATTTAACCCGCGGTCAATTATCGACATCGTTTAGTTTTCGAGAAAATACATTGAAAAGAAGACAAATATTGGACAAAAATAAATCGCTTGGCATTAAAAGAGATGTGAATGAACATGTACTTTTATATGACGGGGAATATTTTCCAGAAAAAATCCTTTCTGTTACTGACAACAAAGCGACTATATCTTTTCTGCAAAAGCAAGGGCGATTGTGGAAATGGCCACAAACTCCTGATATATTAGATTACAAATGGAAACATATACTTTTGCATATTAATGACCTTACCAAAACGAGCAAAACTCGAAACATTTACTCTATACCGGAATTAGATTCGATTTGGAATTATAGTTAACTTTATCTTCTACTAAATTTCAGAAATTATCTTTTCTTTCTTGTTATTTTGTTCTAACTGATGTAAATAAACGATATTAGAGAAATTGCTTTTATTGATTCTGGTTGCAGTGTAAATGGTCAACCACTAACGGACACAAGGTCAATTACTGGTTTCTTCAGTTTCCCTGATGGTCAACTTCTGATGCACCGATTGACTTTCCATCAACGTCTATTACTTTTGTGTAACACAACTTTTTTGAAAAATATGCATTCTTGTATGACATGACGTCCGAAGTTCAAAGCGCATCTTCACGCATCGAAACCGACAATTCAATAAGAGTGCAAGAAGTTACCACTATTTACGACAAAAATTTGTCTTAACTGGCCAACTACTGGTGCCTTTACCTTAATAGTGATCATATAGTTATCATATTATTAGCTGTTAACGTTTATGAATATATTCAGGAAGACTCCACACAGTAAAATTTAAAAATTATTGTGCTATAAATGTGATTGAAGATTTATCAGGTTATGCCATAGAGAAAACAATTCTTGCAATCCGTAAATGATATATTGAATAATCGGTGATCAAAGTTTTGTTAAGGTTTACGAGCTGAATTGTCGGAAATAGTTTAAACATTATTAGATATCGAAATGTATAGAATTCTATTTTGACTTGTACGCAGTATTCCAGGAATCGTAAAAATACAAACTTTTAGACTATTTAGTACAACGTTCGAATGGTTGTCAAGGATCTTCAGTCAGATTTGCCAATCTTTTTACATATTGTTAAGTTTGTATCAAGAGACGCAGTAGCGTCTCGCGCCAAGTATATATAGCACGTCATCATCATCATAATAGCGAGATGCTACCAAGTATCCTTTTCCAGAGCGAACTCGTTTTCGGGTAATGTTCGGTCGGTAACTCTCAAATTTCTTGTAACTGGCGTTATGCGTGGCATCAACAGCCATACCGTTGGAATCCTTGATTTTTTCCCAATCGAATGAGACCAGAACGACGTCGATCCGTGCAGCCGTTGCGGAGATCTCGATTCTTCGTACGAATTATTTGGCCAAAATATGAGGTTTTACGATTTTTTTCAGGCGACGCTTTCCCGCGCGCCGTCTGGCGGAAATTTTTGTAAACCCACGATTTTTGTGGTCCTAATCAAGAGACGCGGTAGCGTCTCGCGCCAAGTATATATAGCCGAGCGCAGCTCATCGCGTCGACGCTACTAAGTAACTTACGCGAACGAACTAGCTAGCGGGCCCTATCCGGATGGTAAATGACAATATACTTGAAACTCGCATTATCTAGGGAAGAATGACTGTTCCATTGAACTCTTTGATTTTTTCTGCTTGTAATGTCGATTGGCAATAAACAACAAGACAATCCGTGCAGCCGTTGCTGAGATGTAGATTTTATGCTCGAATTATTCTGCCAAAAAAGATCCTTTTTTTCGCCCGTGTCTTCGCTTCTCGCTGCGTGCGCGCATAGCCATCTCGCGGCCTGGCGGACGCAACCTACAAATACGGAACTAGAACAGGGTTCTCAATGGGCGCTACAGAGGTCCGGGGGCATCAAATGCTTCCCAATATTAGATATTAGAAAATCCCATAATCTTCACGGGCCCAAAATCGAGAGACGCTGCTAGTATACCTTCCAGGATCTAGTTTTCGTTGTGCCTGCTTTATTATTTCTCGTGCGCGGTTAATATGTAATATGCAATTAACTTGATCTAATAAATAATTTAACCATCAATTTCGTTTTAAATCCGATAAAAATAACGCAGGTAAGATTTGGCCATGTACACAATCTTTAGGAGTATGATGAAATTCAATTATATTACAACATGCTGTCAATAAAAATAAAAAACAAACATGAAAAATCTTATCCTTTTCCTACATTTGACGTTAGGTATGGGACTAGAACAAAGTGCGCAGGGAAGGTGGTAAGTATTAAAATGCTAACTTACTTTAATGGAAGGCTGACGGAGCGCTTTCAAACATGAACTTGTGAGTTCAACAAATGACATAACGAGGCATGAAATTCTATATCTTCAAGAACAAAACTTGTAAACCGTGAAGCTCCAATCCTGTATGGTGAAAAAGTCCTATGTAAAGAACAGGGTACGTAGTGGTGAGAGTTATGTAAAGAACAGGGTGCGAAGCGGTGAGAGTTATGTAAAGAACAGGGTATGAAGCGGTGAGAGTTATGTAATGTAACATAGGACTTTTTCAACATACAGGATTGGAACGCCACGGTTTACAAGTTTTGTTCCTCAAGATATAGAATTTCATGCCTCGTTATGTCATTTGTTGTATGCAAGCGTTCCAGGCTCGCTTAAACTCACAAGTTCATGTTTGAAAGCGCTCCGTCAGCCTTCGATTAAAGTAAGTTAGCATTAATACTTATCACCTTCCCTGCGCACTTTGGTCTAGTCCCATACCTAACGCCAAATGTAGGAAATGGATAAGATTTTTCATGTTTGTCGTTTATTTTTATTGACAGTATGTTGTAATATAATTAAAGAGGACTCCAACCTGGGAGTTGAAACGTAAAGTGTGTTTTAATCTCATCATACTCTTAAGGATTCTGTACATGGCCAAAACTTACCTGCGTTATGAATACCTCCAATCCAACAAACTCAAACACTAATTCTTGTAATTATTATAGTTACGGTAAGTACATCAGATGTGTGAGGTACAGTTCCACCAGTAGGATTTACAATATAAATATGTAATGAATATAATTTACAAGAAACCAAATATCGAACCATGCTATTTTATATGATTGTTTGGAGCTCGTTGCTCTACATCGCAGTAGTTGTTTAAAATTAGTAGCCGTAGCTGATAGCGTAGAATTAGTTCTTAAGTTAATGTTAGTATGCTGGGGAAGTCGGCAGAATCGCGATCGAGGTCGGTATCAACTTGCGGCTCACCTGCCGAGTGCTACCCACTCGCGGGTGAAAACCTCAATACACGCGTGACGGAACTCCTCGCTCGCGCCACTCTCCCAAGTGCGCAAATAAGCAGGAGGCCGATTAGAAGACACAGACGGTTGGGCCACCGAGATAGACGCACCTCTCACGACCGAACAAAATCAAAAGGTCTCGCGTGAATCAAATGGTCTCGCGTAAATCTCGCGTACAGAAGGGGCTTCGCGAAAACGTCGGCGCGTGCTTGACCGCGTGTGAAGTGGTGACAGATCCGCCTGCTGCTTTCTCTCGCCCGCTCGATCACACCGAAGCCAGACATCGGACCCACCTGAGGGCCCATTGGAGTCGCAAGGTGAGTCGCATGCCGTACGCAAAACGTTGTCTTTGCGAGGGAAACCTCTGGTCCTTCGAGCGATTATTGTCGCCTTCGCGAATCCGGGGATTTTATACCGCCCCGAGCAATGATATACATTAATTTTGTGCAATTTGCAACTCTGATGCATGTTAATCATTACTTTATGTACAAACTTATGTACGATATACTATATGTAACATGTATACATTATATCGTTTAATGTTTCGTTTCTTGTAAATTATATTTATTACATGTTTAAATTGTAAATCCTACTGGTAAAACTTTACCTTACACTTCTGATGTACCTACCGGAACTATAATTACAAGAGTAATAAATCCTTTCAAGTAGGAATTACAATATAAACATGTAAAAAATAAAATTTTCAATAAAGCAAATTTGCAATATAAACATTTAATCAATATAATTTACAAGATATATGTGAGGATCTCAAGCCATTGTCGCAATCGGTAATACTGAAATGAAGACGTAGTATTTTTTCTAGTTGACGTTTCGACTCCAAGTTTGGAGCCCTCTTCAGAACTTGTTATATTTGAAATAAATTTTAGATCTATACAAAATGTTACATCAAAGGTGATTAAAAAGGAACTACTATACATAATTCAGACAAAAGGATAAGTGCTTACAATGGAACTTACGCTTTGGTAAAGAATAAAAATGCTGTGTGACGTTATATCGTGTAGTTCGCTCGCCTTTTTTCCACTAACTTATATGATAGCTGACAATCATGACAAGAAACAAGACAAGAAACATTGAATATATATACAAATGAATTTAAGCGGCCATTAATTGTTTGCAAAAGTAGCTGGTTAACTTTTATCCATCGTTGGAATTGGTTTGCCTCGAACCATAACGGTTGAATAACAAACGTGTGTCTCAGCGTCATTATACTACTAGACCCAAAAAAGCATTCAAAATGCAAAGATGTGGGCCAAGTAGAAAGTATGTGATATACAAAAAAAATCCCCCCCCCCCGGCTCCAACCGCAATTCCGACCTGACGTGTAACAATGAAACATGGTTAAACTAATCTGGGGATATTATTAGTTTCCGAAATTTGATTAAACAAGATATATCATTTCATTTATGCACAATACAAAAAATTCATTCTTTATCAATAATAAATTTCAATCGCTCGCTCATTGTAAAGTGATATTATACAAAGAATTTGAAATCCCAGAATGTGGCCGCGTAGAGGCGCTACACAGCACATGTGGCGTAACACCCATGTAGATCTACCTAGCTCCAGCTGACAGTCCTTGCAATTTACTAAAAAATTCATATCCTGCCTTAAAAGTACTTGGCGGCCTGTGTATTGTGATGGGTGATGTACCTTCTGTAGTAAAATATAATTATGTTCAATATGAATACAACAATATTGCTATGGACAAACAAATTTCTTACCTCAGTAATGCTATTGCACCATGTAAATTTGTGAATATTTGCAGATTAGCGCAGGCATGTGCAGATAAGCATGCTCCCGACTAGTGGGAAAAAGAAATTCTGCCAGTTTTTTTGTGGGAAGGTATAGCGAGAAGAGGTGTGGGGTTTTTCGGATAACATGTGAGTGGCGGGGGGGGGGGGGGGCTATGGGTGTCAGCGATTACTTTCAATTTTGCCGCCAAGTACTTTTAAGGCAGGATATGAATTTTTTAGTAAATTGCAAGGACTGTCAGCTGGAGCTAGGTAGATCTACATGGGTGTTACGCCACATGTGCTGTGTAGCGCCTCTACGCGGCCACATTCTGGGATTTCAAATTCTTTGTATAATATCACTTTACAATGAGCGAGCGATTGAAATTTATTATTGATAAAGAATGAATTTTTTGTATTGTGCATAAATGAAATGATATATCCTGTTTAATCAAATTTCGGAAACTAATAATATCCCCAGATTAGTTTAACCATGTTTCATTGTTACACATCAGGTCAGAATTGCGGTTGGAGCCGGGGGGGGGGGGGGGGGGGAGGATTTTTTTTTTTTTTTTTTTGTATATCACATACTTTCTACTTGGCCCACATCTTTGCATTTTGAATGCTTTTTTGGGATTTCACTGCCTTTGTATAAACATAAATATGACAACGATGCGTGGATGTGTTATAGTTAAAAACTATATACATACATTTTTATACATTTGGATTGAAGTAAGTCATTAGGTAATGTTGGGCTTCTCCCACAGAAAGAAAGAAATTCAACACTTTGAATAATGCTTACGTTCCCGAAATAAATACAATATACCGGGTGAGTCTTGAAGCATGCTAAATACGAATATTAGCGTAGCGTCAGTTGTAGTAGAACTACTTTATATTTTTTTTCTTTGGTAATTTATTAATTTAAAATTATGATTTTCTTCAAGTGGGTAAATAAACAATAATACGTAAACAATAGTTAGTAACTCAGTACTCGTGACGACGTGTTTGAATAATCGACACGTCACTTAAACCGTATGAGTGATCCGAAAGGTTCGTGGCATTGAGATTTTTCATCCTTTCTCATTTGACTTGTCCTGTAATATCGACGATTTTGATGATGATACATTCTTAATTCTTTAAGATTATATTGTTAGCACTGTTAATTTGTAATGTTCGTTAGCACAATTCTAACAATACAATTTTAAAGCATTAAAATCATATCATCATCAGAATTGTTGATTTTATACAACAGGTCAAATGAGAAAGACGAAAAATCTCAATACAACGAATCTTTCGAACCACTCATACTGTTTAAGTAACGTGTCGATTATTGAAACACGTCGTCATTAGTTATTATTATTATTATACAATTCCCAATGAACATATTACACAGTTTCACATGTAGTACTGGGTTACTAACTATTGTTTACAGATTGTATATTGTATATTGTATTGTATATAGATTGTATATTGTATTGTACATTTAAACACAAAATAAGTGAATGCAGACTTAGTAGTAGAATTAAGATTATGTTGTGTGCGTGACTGGGATAGCCTCGGCGTTCCCGATTGTAGTCGTGCACGTTAGAAGGTAGGGGATCGTGTGTCACTTAAGGATAGGAATCCACTCCAGGAAACGTTATCACTTCGTTGTTTTATTGAAGAATGCCTGGTGGTCTACAACGATGGTTACAAGGTGCTCCGCGATACTGAGATCGGCGGTCAAACAGGCGGCCAGCGGCGTTACGGTATCTACTACTCGCGTTTTCAGGAATCTCTCTGTTGCTTCGCCGCGGGCCGTCTTTTATACAATATTTCTGCTTAGTCTACGTTTTTGGTCGCTGGGGCCTTATTCTCGAAGCTTCTATTGTCGAATTGTTGACGGTGCATTTCGGGGCGCTCAAGGTTATGCCCATATTTGGTAATGTTCGCGATCGCGCGGCCTATGACTCATCCCTATCGGGTTACTTATTGCGCGGTTAATTCGCGGGGGAGCTACGTGGCTTTTGGGGACCTACTACAATTATAATTACGGAGAGAGAATTGTATGGATTAGGTTATAATAAGAGAATAGTTTGTCACGTGAAGTCCGCACCTAATTCGCGAAACTGCCCTGGCTAGCGGGACTTCACGCGAACAAAAAAAAATTCCTTAGACTCGACTTGGGGAAACGCGGATCAAATTTTTCTGTCGATACTCTTCTGGGCGCCAGGCACTCGCGTGCCACGGGATTTCTCCCGCTTTTAATTTACTCTACTGGAATCGCGATATAGTTGGTCTACGCGACCGAGTTTCGACCACACACACCGAAAAACGAATTCTTTCCCAAGCCGAAATTTCGCGCGACACCAACGAACTCAGCGGGTGGGGTCGGTTATTCGAGAGGATCGTCAGGACTGGATAAGGCGAAATATAAATTAAAGTCACAAAAATTTCGGTCTCCGAGAGTCGGCACAATTTATTTAAGAACGACCTCGCCCTAAGGCGGAATTACACGCGTCAAACCTAGTATTTCAACTCCCGGAACAGATACACTCGAACTATCGCGACGACAATTTTCTTATAATACTCGCAAAGCGATACGGAGAGGGAGCCGAGACCTGGAATTTAATTTGAACGCGGCCGAAAGAAAGATAATGGATCACCCAATAACACAAATAATCAATCTCAACGCAATAAATCTCGCAACGCGAAAAGGGCTAATCTGTTCACCTCACCATTTTTCTCGTCTCGGCTGCTTGGGGTGTTCGCTGTCCTCTCTCGTCGTTTCTTTTCTTCTCAAAATCGCACTACTACTTTGTTTTTGACACGTTTGCACTCGTCGGCGGTCGGTGATCGAAGAGGACTCCTCGCGGATCCGCACGATCCGCGAGGATCTCCTGCGCATGCTAATTATCGCGACTACCCCCACCCCGGAAACCTCATGAAACGCCACGCCATAAATTGACGGTCGATAATTAATGACTTCTGCCCTGGACTGCTCTGCCTGATCGGTGGTGGAAAGCTGGGCCCTCTTCTTGCCGCCTCCGCGGGATGCTGCCGCTCTCCCAGGTTCCTGTATCGTTGTTCTCGTTCCGGTCCAGCAGGGTCGGGAAGTGTAGTCGACCCGCGCTACCGGGCACCAACCCCCCTGGGGCCGGTGGGTCCCTCCATCCCGCCTTCCCCCCGGGAATCGTTGGGGTTGGAGTACCGCGAGGTATCCCGTCCCCAATTTTGACGGGGCCTGCCCCGGCTGCGGCGACTTCTTCCCCCGCTGGACGTCCGGTATTTACCGCGCTCCGGGCGGGAATCCGGCCTCCTCTGCAGACTCTTTCCCCTGGAAGCAGTCCCTGCGGCTTTGGGCTCCGATCGTCGTCCTCGGTGGTAGTCATTGGCAAAAAAAAGGATTCACCGGGCATTAGTCGGCGTTCATTGTCTTGGTGAGGCCCCGAGGTGTGCTCGTCGCTACTCCCGTGCCGGGAATTTACTAATTTTTGGGACGTTGCAAGGTGCAACGTCACAAGTTATACGAAGTTATAGTATATATTAGTTGTCAAAAATACAATATAAGATAAGAAAAAGAAAATAATTAATTAAAATAAACAGAGTAAGTGTCCCTCCTCCCCTGCCCTCCTCTCCGACTCCATCCTCTTCCTCCCCGGTTTCGCTGACCTCCTCTGCCACGATACCGTGTACCGATTGTACGGGCCCCCGCGTCCTCTGAAATTGCGCCATCTCTGATGCCCTCGTTGCTGCCAGGCTACAATGCATAATATAAATATGAAAAGCTGAGAAAATATTAGAAGAAGAGAAAAATAAAATAGTACGTAAATAAAAAAGTTACACTGAACTAATCGTAAATTACGCGATATATATATATGTTTGTGGGGGGGGATTGGGTAAAATTCTATTGCTATTTAGGCTATTGCTTACATTGTTGATGACCACGCTGGCGCCCGTATGTGTCTCCGAGGTATCCATAGTGAAGATCTGTAAGACGCGCAAACAAACAATTAGAATAGTATCTCAATCAACTATATGTATGATAATTAATAAATTAATTAACAATAGCTATCTTGTAAGAGAGCATATACATATACCTATATTTGCAGGAGAATACATTGCTGAAAAGATTTAGGGCAACAAATATTTTATTCAAGTCAAAAACCAAATTGAATTGCCAATAACTTTGTGGAAATTAAACGAACAATTTTTTCCCCTCTTACGACATCAACATTTCTTACATAGTTCAATAAAAATTTTTGTTACTTACATTGGTGATCCCGCTGGCGCTCCCGTACCTCCCAACCGTCATCGTAGCGAAGATCTGTAGAACACGCAAACAAACAATTAGAATGATATCTGAATCTACTATGTGCGATAATACATAATTTAATTAACAGAAAATATCTATTAAGGGAGCACACATACATTTGCAGGAGAAAGGTAAATTCCGAAATTGTGACGTAAATGCATTGCTCAAAAAGATTTATGGAAACAAACATTTTACTCAAATCAAACACCAAATTGGATTGCCAATAACATTGTGAAAATCAAATGAAAAATATTTTTGTTATCAGCATTTCCCTTCACGATTCATTTCTGCCCTGCGAACGTATGTATGTAACCCTTCGATATGAAAAATATTTGAAAGTATCAAATTATTAACAATAGTACGTACATTGGAGGTGTTCCTCGAACTCCTGGCGCGCCTCCTCGTACCCCTCCGCGCGGGCATTGGCCACTGCTTCCTTTTGGTCCTCTCCAATCTCGTGGCGACGCATTTCTTGATTTCGTCGCTCCTCCAGCTTGTCCACCATCTGTTTCAGCAGGGCGACCATCTCCTGCTGGACGTTGGTGGCTGCCTCCGCAGGCCGATCGAGCCGCAACAAATTCCCCATCTGGCCGCTTAAATCTGCTAATAAATTCGAAAAAATAAAGAACAGTGTATGAGTGAGTGAGTGAGTGTGTGTGTGTGTTTAAGAGAGAGAGAGAGAGAGAGGAATGATGAAACTTTATATTTCATTACAACACGAATCTAACTAATCGCGAGTATATTTGGTGTATATATATATATTTGGTTTATTAACAATTTCAGTTTTACCGCTATTCAAAACTGAGAATACCAAAGGAAATATTATGTACAAAATGGCAAATTTATTTTAATTAACATAAATAAATAAAAACTTATTTCTTTATTGATGTATAATATAATCTACTTTGATATTTACTGGTCTATATTGTTACGGGCCAGCCGTGCGAGCCTGTTTTCCAGCCGCAGGTATGTGCAATGCGGCGTTGGTGCAGTGGAAAACTGGTCAGGCCCGCTCCTAAATCTTTATGGGGGACCAACCGATAGTCGCCGATTCGTTAGAATCAGGCGGTGCAATACCGATTGATGCGGGATGTGGTTTGGGGTCGGAAGGAATAAGCCTTGAGACACCACCCGGCTACACTCACGCGCCGAGTCTCTCCCAAGTCTTACAGGTCTTAGGGCAGGTAGTCCTATTCATGAAATGACTCTATGATCTATACTACTGCTATTCCTAAGTCGCGAGGGTGTCAGTCCAAAGACCAGTCCTTCCAGGTGTATGACCCAGTTGGATCGAAGGTCCCCAGAAGGGAAAAAGGTTCAGGATGGCTGAAAGGTAAAAGCTTGGCGCACCACCCGGCTACACTTACGCGCCGAGTCTCTTCCAAGACTTATATTACCCCGGATAGGAATATTCGAGCGGCTAAATATCCTATCGGTTAATGTGGGCTCTATGCAGTTTTGTCGATTTCAGTGTTATATTAGATTTTGTTTCAATGACAGGTGGAAAATTGAATTCCAAATAAGGAGTGATTTTACGGAAAATAAAGTGAGATGTATTCTGAGTTGCAAAAGTAGTGATACAATTTGTGTTCAGTGTGTGTGGTTGTTACTCGTCTGTTCACGCACTGTTTTCGTTGGTTAACAATACACTTTAGGAACTAACTCTAATTTTGGTCGGAGGTGCAGGGCACTACCTTCCTCGAGAACAACCCCGTGTTCTCACGTCTGGATTGAATTAACTGAGTACGATTTTGGTCGAAAGTAACTCGGTACGATCTTCCTCGAGAATAACCCCGTATTCTCGCGTCTGGTTTGGCTTCGAAGGTGACTAATGCACGATCTACTACTATCTGGGCAGAGCTTCGCCCTTAGAAGGTGATCAAAAACTAATGACGACGAGGCAGTTTTTGGGCGAGCTTATATACCCAAAAACCGTCTCGGAGTGGGGAAAACTCTATGGTTTTTCCATGGTAAGGTGGTGTTTGAATTTGAAAAGGCAGGTGGAACTGACCTGTGGTCCGGTTTTCCAGTTTGGGGGGTTGTGGAATGCGGGGGCGGTTGACTCGAAGCGGAGGCTGAGCGCCCAAAAACCGGTTTTGTGCTCGGAAAAGTGACTCTATGCGGAACGATTTCAGAATATTCTATAGTAGTCAAAAGGAAAAATTGCCTGAGAAAAAGTGAGGATGTAACAATATTATGCGGTTGAGTTGTACAGTCATACTTTATTTCCCATAATTTAATTGTACAAATTTACGATGATGTTCAACTGAAATGTTGTATGTGGTCTATTTGACTAATTTTAGTTTTATCGCTACTTCAAACAATAACAGTTTAATTTCAAACAACATTATTAGAGTAGCATTAATCAAACAGAGTTTAATTTTAAACAACATTATTAGAGTAACATTAACTAATAAGAGTTTAATTTCCAACAACATTATTGTTTGAAACGCGAATTTATTCGTGTAAATTTATAATTTTGCTGCAGTGAAAACTATTATAGATGGTTTAACAATTACAGTTTTACCGTTTTTCAGATCTGAGAATAGCAAAAGAAGTACTATGTGCCTGCGACAAGTTCGTTTCGATGAACATAAATAAACAACAATTTATTTCTTTATTGATGTATAATATAATCTACTTGGATACTTTGATATTTACCGTCCTATATTATGCGGTTGAGTTGTTTATTCATACTTCATTTTTTCCATTATTCAATTGTACAAATTTGTGATTACATTTAACTGAAATATTGTATGTAGTCTAATCTGATAATTTCCTTCAAGTGCGAATATAAAAATTATATCATCATCAGAATCACCGTATTATTATCAAAGTTTATAATATTTAACTTATAATATAACTTATAATATTTTCTTTAATAACTAATTTCCATTAAAGATATTGCATTATACTATCTAGGTTATACTATATTATAATTACGCTACATACAATACGACGTTATTGTACATGGTACGTTATTCTATATATAGAATACACTATAATAGAGTCGTATTGTATGTAGCGCACTATACAGTAAAATTGTACAAATTTCTGATTATATTTAATTGAAATATCGTAAATCTCCTTCCAGTATCCGTATACAAATTGTATCATCATTAGAATCACCGATATTATTGCACAAGTCAGACGAGAAGGATGGAACATATAATATTTTCTTTAATAACTAATTGCCATTATACACGGTAAGGCATAGAACTCTGATTTGGGATATATTTCCGTGAGTTGTGGAAATTAATTAATTAAAAAATTAATTAAAGACTGATAACATCAAATTTTGATTATAATGCATAGAGGTCCACAGTCTAATTATTCTTTAGTCATTATCTCAGTTTAGTGCACCTGGAACGGTATTCGAACCAATATGCATGACGAGTATCACATTTCGACTAGTAATTCATAATCCTTGTAGTAACTCGTACGGATATTTTGTTTATAAATATTTGTTCGGATATGATACTGTTAGTTCATAATTAATTGGTTTAATCGACATATGTAAATAGTCGACACGTTACATGAACAATATGAGTAGTTTGGAGTATCGACGACTATAAAGATGATGTATTTTAAATTCTTTAAGATTGTATTGTTAAATCTGTATTGAAGAGGACTACAAATTAATTATTGAAACATCAGCCTTGGAACGTACATTGGATCGAATACCGTTGCAACCCCATCAGATTCAGATGTTGGCCAATAAAACAAATCTACACTTTTTTGGAGGCAGGATAATACCCTGGGGGATTGAATGTTTCGACTTTGAATAAACCATAAACTTTTATTAGAGAACATTTGTTTAACAAAACTTGTATAAGATTGATGGGACTTCACTTTGCGTTAACAAATTGCGCATATTACATTTGTTTCTACTCACATCAGTTTTATGGACAATTATGGTTTAAACAACGGATACCTATTTCTTGTATCATGTCACATTATAAAACAGAACAATTGCAAGACAAATCCAACCAGGTGCATTATTAGGGAATTATAGCCCCTTTCTGAAAAGTGCTTGAACTACACTTTTTAGTATCAAACGAACGGTGGACCATTCAGAAAATTGTTATAAGGAAAAGTAGCACATTTCAAGAGATACTTTAAAGCGGCATAATAAAATTGCCGAGGAAATAACTTATTTAAACATTTGACTAATATCAGCGTTTTTTCACAAAAATTGACAGTTAATAATAATCAATTGAGAAGAGGAACTCACTACAAATTCACCAAGCGTAAATAGGCAGTCTTTGTTACGGGCTAGCCGTGCGAGACCGTTTTTATATCCGTTTGGTTACGGAAAAAACGTGTGCTCGCTCCTAGACCTTTAAGGATATGCAAACCCAATCGACAGTCGCCAGTTCGAATAAGCCTGAGATTAATTAAGTTCCAAACACATCTCACTGCGCTAATGTCAATGAGCACTATTGGCAAAATAATACCTTTCGGGCGGATTCTCCTTGACGGTCGAAGCTGATTGGTACAGGATGTGGTTTAAGGGTAGGAAAGACCCAGCTTGAGGTAACACACGGCGTTCCACAAAGGCGCCTAGTCTCTCTCAAGTCTAACGGTGTCTTTAGGCAGGTAGCCCTACTTATATAATGGTTCTTTAAACTACCCAACTGTTTCCCTGATTCGCGAGGGTGTCAGTCCAGAGACCCGTCCTACCAGATGTATAGTCAGATCTTTTAATTGAGGTCCAAACACATCTCACTGCGCTATAGTCAATGAGACCTATTGGCACAACAATGTTAATCCGATAATACCCAGGTCGATTCGAAGGTCCCCAGAAAGGAAAAAAAAGGTTTAGGATGTCTAAAGGTAAAAGCTTGGGGTATCACCAGGCTACGCAAGGCGCCAAGTCTCTCCCAAGAGTTATATTACCCCGGATAGGAATAATTAAGCGGCTAAATATTCCTACACTAAATGTGGGTTCTATGTACGATGTCGCTTTCAGTATTGTACGCTATGACAGGTGGTAATTGAATGTAGAAAAGGAGTAATTGACATGAAAAATAAGGTAACTATATTGAAACAATTGCAGAGAATAAAGTATACAATCGTGTTAGGTGTGTGTTCGTTTGTTACAAAATACCTTTGTGTAATCCTCGTCTGTTCGTATAGAATTGATTCACGGCGTAATTGAATGGTTACAAGAGTAATTGCAACTAATGCAATGATTTGGTCGAAAGTAACGTGTACGATCTTCCTCGGAATAACCCCGTATTCCAACGTCTAAATCTTATAAAGAGATTCGAATAGTTTGGTCGAAAGTAACTGTTGGAATATAGTAGTAAGTATTATAATCTTGATTATGTCGCACGTCGCACCATCTATTGGTAGTCGACTATTTCGTGTAACGAAGCGAGCTCATGCGAGAGCGACGCACTGCGCATGTCTCGCGCAAGGAAACTGAAGACCCTACTGTAACGATGTAAGCGGACGTACCGCCTACTGGGCTCTCAAGAATTAAACAATAAAATTATTATTAATTAAACCTCACAAAGTGAATCACTATCCACGCATTCCAACATGGTAGCAGAGCGTGGTTGAATTGAGGGGGGTTATAAAGTGAGGTTAGTAAAGCCACGTGGGAAGGAAGTCAACGGCTGTTGTTAACAAAGTGAAGCGCACAGTGAAAAGGTGAACAAAGTCGTCAAGTATTAAACAATAAGACGAATTTTGAAAAATAATCAAGATTTAAGTGCGATGCAAGCGGATTAAAGTCGGCGAGTGAAACACGTGGTAAAGTGCTAGTAAAGAGCACGTGGCAAATTTGAGGTTAAGCCTATGTATAAATGAGTGAAGAAAACAAGATTGATGTAAAACTCGAATTATCAAACAAAGAAGAAATCGAAAAGGTTGGATCAAGAAAAAAATTAACTGTCGAAACCCAAGTACAGGAAAATATTAAAGTTGACGAAAAAGATATGGCGGACGAGATGACTACGAGAAATAACGGACTTATGCTCCAAATATTTGACGGTTCAGACTACGAAAAATGGAAATTCAAATTAGAATTGTTCTTAGAACTCAAAGACTGCAAGGAAGCTATTGAAAATGATGGAAGGCCTACAGCAATAAAAGAAGAAGATTGGAAAAAGAAAGAGATAAAAGCTAAAAATTATATCGTGAACAGTATGACAAATACACAACTCGAATTAATAATTTCGGAAAGAAGTGCCAAGAAGATGATCGACAAATTAGATGAAAATTTTTTGAAGAAAAGTAGTGCTGTGAAGTTACTATGTAAACGACAACTACTCAAATTGAAAATGAAAGAAAATGAGAATCCAACAAACTTCTATAATAGTTTTGAAAAACTAGTGAATGAACTCAAAAATGCTGGAGAAGATGTAACTAGTGAAGATAAATTGAATTATTTTTTGATGACATTGCCGGAAAACTTTTCGCATATAGTAGACATCGTAGATGCGCTACCAGATAAGGACAAAACAGTAGAATTTGTCAAATCAAAACTAGAATTTGAGTTCACGAAAAGGCAGAGTGAAAGCCATACTACAAGAAATAATGCCAGTACATTTGCGGTACAAACCAAAGGTAAATGCTTCAACTGTGGAAAATTTGGCCACTTCAAGAACGAGTGTACGAGACCACAGCAGCAGAGCAACCGAGGTCGAGGTGCTCAATACAGTCAAGGTCAACGAGGCCAATTCAATCAAGGTCAGCGAGGTCAATACAGAGGATTCAATAGAGGTGGATTCTACAGAGGCCGTGGCCGAGGCAGAGGACAAAGTCAACCCAGAGGTGAAACATCAACAGAACAGTACGACAATAACAAGTCATCCGAAGCATGGCTAACACAGGTCTCCAATCCAGAAGTAAATCAGGTAACAGGCTATAACAAAAATAGCGAAGACTTCAACGAATCCCATACCTACCCTCGGGAAAAGTATAAAAATAATAGGATAAGTCAGGTAAATAATGTATGGGGATATGTTGAAAATAATGGAAGTTTAAAAGAGGTTAACTGGTTACTAGATAGTGGTTGCACAGACCATATTATTAAAAGCGATAAATTTTTTGATAAGTATATAGTGTTGCGGAATTCCCCAGTGGAAAACCGAGACTAGGGGCTTCAGCCTTCGGAGCAAGTTGTGCTCCGTTCCACGACCCGCGGGAGATTTAAGAAATGAAAAACTTTGAACTTCTCAATGATTTTTAATTGAACAGAATGCGACTTGCTCTTCAAGATTAACACAATTTTCCTCTACAACATTTTTAGACAAGGCTCCTTTTATAAACTCCTGGTCCTGTTTGTAACCCTGGCAACGGGCAAAGTCCAGCTCCTCGAAGAAGGTTCCCGAAGCTTGCTCCAGCGGGGAGTCCTCTTGACCAATCTTAGACGATCCCCCTCCAATTTGGAAGATGACCAGCTTGGCTATTCGCAGGAGTGCGGAGGCGAAGGATTCGAGTGGGGTGGCTTAACCGTGACGCGAGAGAAAGAGATAGCGAAACGCACTATTCTTTTATTTACAACCGCTAATACCTCTCTAACACACGGATACACACTAATTAAGATTCCCTCAAATGTTCAAGCAACTGCGCTACAAATTACCGATTAGCAACTCAGACTTCCGAAATCTTCTAGAAACTTCCAAGCTAACGCTTAATATTAATAAATTAAAACAAGAAACTTAAAACCAAATCCAAGAATAATCCAACATTTACTGCCAAATTCAAAACCTAAATCGAAAATCGGGTTGCGATCCCGCAACACCTTTCCCCTTATTTAAAAGTTGTTTACGACGGAAACAACTTTTCATTAACGATAAACTCAAAATTCCGCAAAAGAATGCCAATACAATTCAATAAGGCTTCCATCGACCAAAACTGCAAAAGTAACTACGCACTTCCAATTTCCTCTAATTTCCTTCAAACCCCCCTTCCCCTCCTAATCATTACTTCCGGCATCGCTAATTTCATCATCACCGAGTCTAACATGCGCCAATTTTAACTTATTACTATGAACAATCTTATTTTTAGACGGAGTTATCGCTAACTCCACAGTTCTGTCCTGGAAAACTCTCAAGATTCTATACGGTCCAACCCAAATTGGATCAAATTTGGCTGTTTTGGGCTCCTTTAGCAAATAGACAAGGTCACCAACACTAAAATGTTTTGGATTAGCTGTTCTATCATAAAACTCCTTACTCCTCTCTTTGGCAGCAATTAAATTCCGAGCGGCCATGGCCTGAGTTGTTGAAAGGCGGGTAAATAACTCGTCAAAATGCTCGATGAAAGTCCGTGGTGGTTCCCGGGTCGCAAATCCCGACGGAATATTTGCTTTGACTCCAAAAATCAACTCATGAGGTGTAAACCCCGTAGCCTCGTGAACCGAAGTATTATATGAAAACATGCCGAAACGGATCCACTCATCCCAATTATCCTTCGCGCAAAAATGTTTTAGGTAATCAATGAATACCCTATGCGCCCGCTCCAAAGACCCGAGCGACTGTGGATGGAAAGCAGTTGAAGTTATCCTCTGTATCTTAAAAATTCTGCAAAATGTTCTCATTACCTGGCTTGTGAAATTACTCCCCTGATCCGTATGAATTGTTCGAGGGCAGCCAAACCGGCTTATAAACTGCTCCGCCAAAACCACCGCGATACTAACCGCATCAACTTTAGGAATGGGAATTGCATCCGAATACTTGGTTAAAGAGTCCTGAAGAGTTAGCAAATACCTATTCCCTTTTTGTGTTACTGGAAGTGGACCGACAATATCCATCTGCACCTTCTCAAAAGCCTGCCTTGGAGTATCAGTAATCCGCATAGGTTGTTTCGTTCTTGAGGACAACATCTTATTCCTCTGACAACCCTGACAAGTTCGCACAACATCTCTAATTTGACTATACATTTTGGGCCAGAAGTAATCCTGACGAATTCTCTTGAGAAGCTTAGCTGCCCCTTGATGACCACCTACACTCGACTCATGATACTCTCTGATAATCCCAATTCTATCAGCCAAAGAAGGTGTTCTAACTCTTCCATGACAAACAGTTATCACAAAACTTGGATCAGTGAAAGTATTTTGAATAACATATAGCAGCGAATCCCACTTGAGAGGTTGAATTCCATTTCCACAGCCTGAAATACTAAAAGTCTTCCTATCTAATGCATTCAGAAGATGTTTCAACGAAGCCATCGAGGCAATCAAATCAGATAGGGTTGCGTCCACCCCAGGTCTTGCTACCGTGAAAAGATGAAAAATATAACCATCCTTATGCAGAGTAGACAGGGCCTCGCCAACAGACATATCATATTGTTTAATTTCATCCAGGGAAAAACGATTCTCCTCCAAAAACCTCCTAGCAATTTCTGAAGAACTCTGAAAGTTAGTTGCCTGGAAAATAACCAAATTATCTTTACTCATATAAAGATGATCGTTCGAATGAATTATTGTGGGGGACGAGGGTAATACACTCGTTATTCCAACTGTCAAGTCCGTCATCGAAACTTGTCCAGACGTGAATTCATTTCCCTCACCTCCCCCAATCGTGCCAGGAGCTGATCCCGTGAGAGCCTGTGTCCCTAGTCCAAAACTCACTTCCAGAGAGGGATCTGGGCAAGCTGATACACCCTCGACTCTCTTTCCTTCGGCACGGGTACCGGAATCCAAACAGAGATATGGGGCTACCATACTCATGACGTGTTTATCCGTCCCGGTACCCAAAATATGAACATCCACAGGGACACAAACATCGTCACCGCTGACAGGCGGGGTAGCATCATCTCCACTCGAGCAACACAATTCAGAAAACTCTCCCCCTTCATTTCCGAACATAGAACTGTTCAAAAACGCCACAGCAATTAGCCTCACATTAGAATTCTGTAATGAGCTGTCCTCGTCAGTATCATCATTCGCAGCGGCATCCAGAATTGGTAAATCATTGTCGTTAACGATCACCCTTTCCGAACGCCTTGAACGAAGATTGTCAACTCCGTCAGAATTTAGCGCCGGTCCAGAAGACGTCGAACTGGATTCAGAGTCCACCGGATTACGCGATAAAGCATCCGCATTAGAATTGATTCTCCCTGGCTTATAAACAATATCATAGTCATACTCATTCAAACGAATTCTCCACCTCATTACCCGTGAGGTTGGATCCCTCACGCTATGAAGCCAAACTAAAGGCCTATGATCAGTGATCAACGTAAATTTGTGTCCAAACAAGTACGGCCGAAAATGTTCAACAGAAAAAACGATCGCTAACATCTCCTTTTCCACAGTAGAATAATTCACCTCAGCATCGTTTAATGTTCTCGATGCAAAAGAGATCGGAAGATCCCTCCCTATCTCACCCTGACTCAGAATCCCTCCAATTGCAAAATTAGAAGCATCCGTCGTCACAAGAAACGGCTGATCAAATTTAGGATACTGCAACAAGGGTTCAGAGCACAGGATATCTCGCAAAGTTTCAAATGCAGCCTGAGTTTCATTAGTCCAAGCAAAAGGAATATCCTTCTTTAACAAGAGTGTAAGTGGTTTGCAAATTTCAGCCATATTATTAATAAACCGACGGTAATACCCAACTAAACCCACAAATTGCTTAACATTCTTCTTGTTCTTTGGAACCGGAAATTCCTTCACCGCCCTTATTTTTGCTGGATCCGGCTTAACACCAGCCTCTGAAATAACATGTCCTAAATACGAGACTTCTCGACGAAGAAAATGACATTTCTCTGGCTGCAACTGCAAACCCGAATTCCTTAATCGTTCCAAAAGTGTTCTCAATTTGCGAGCATGCTCCGATAAAGAACTAGCATAGATTACTATGTCATCCATATAAATAAATAACTCAATCCCCTGTAATCCCGATAAAATCAAATCCATGCATCTTTGGAAGGTAGCAGGAGCGTTCTTAAGCCCGAAGGGCATCCTTTGGAACTCATAATGTCCATTCGGAGTCGAAAAGGCAGTCTTAGGGCGAGACTCAGGATCTACCGGAATCTGATGAAAGCCAGAAGCTAAATCCAACGTGCTGAAATACTTTGCACCGCCTAGCTGATCCAGAATTTGAATAATATTAGGCAATGGATAAGCGTCGCTTATCGTTTTTTCATTTAGCTTCCTATAGTCAATGACCATGCGCCAACGAGGTTTACCGTCAGCACCTGCTTTCTTAGGAACTACCCACACTGGTGAGTTATAAGGAGATTGCGAGGACTGGATAATCTTATTCTGAATCAATGCGTCAACCTGTTTCCTGATTTCCTCCTTATGCACAGGTGGAAATCTATATTGCTTAGTATTAATAGGTATTTCATCCGTCGTAACAATCTTATGTTGAATCCTATCAGTTGCGCCCAGACTATCCGAAGGAAGATGAAATTGACGCGAAAATTCATTCAAAATTTCTAACAGGTTACCCCTTTCTTCATCATTCAAATCTTCCAATTTTAATAACTCATAAATCTGCGTTGTTCGACTAGCGTCAATTTGGGTAACTAAACCGCTCGAGTCTAATGCTCCTACCGACGGCGTTTGAATAACACAATCCTCCAACTCAACGGGAGGAATCGTTACTAACTCAGTCTCTAAAGTAGTATTTATAACAAAAACTTTTACAAATCCCTGATTCTGGACTACTAAAGCTTCCCCCATAAAAATTCCCGGTAAATAGCCGTACTTCATTTCCGTATCCTTAACAGGAACACTCACTAAAGCCTTGGTCCTTGGTGGCAACGAGACTATGGAAACCAAACTGAAAGGTATCTTTGAATGAGGAATTTCAAGGACGTTTTCCGCCGAATCATAAAATCTCAAGATCGCCTGCATCTTTTCCAAAAACGGAACGCCCAAAATTCCCGACTCGCGGATCGAAATATTTTCGTCTAACACCTGAAATTTAACCTCCAAACCCCGGAAAAGAATTTTAACTTCCCCCTTCGAACTAATAATTCCAGATCCAATTCCAGCAAGATTAAAACTAATCCGAGTATCAATGAAGACATCCGAAGAAAGAATTGACTCTTTAATTAAATTTAGCTGCGAGCCAGTATCTATTATGAAGTTCCGCGGTTTGACCCCAAAATACTCGTGCGTAACCGCTACCACCGGCAAATTTCCTACCCCATCTATCCCGCTTCCGAGACAGATCCGGTAGGTGTGGCGCGCAAAATTGTCGAATTCCGCTGCACTGCGCCCTGCTGCAGGGACCCCTGAGAGTTTAAAGTCTCACCCCTTACTTTCTCCTTAGCCAAAGTAACAGTTGCTTTACCAGCCTCATCATCACGTTTCCTAAAACACCAAGACTCCTTATGACCACGCTTATCACAGTAGCTACACTTATATGAGTCCTTCTGTGAATCACGATTTTTATCCCTCTTAGGACACTGACTCCGATAATGACCCGTCTCCTTGCAATTATAGCAACGACCCGTTTCAGTCCGCGCAACATTAACTCGCGCCTCAAACCTTCGTGAATGAGAAATCGACCTCGACCTAAAATTCCCTTTCCTCTCAAAAACCTCCGCCCTCGTAATTAAATGCTCCAACTCACGAGGTTTTTCCTGCTCAATGAAAAATCTCAACCTTTCCTCCACTAGACCCCACGTGAATCCATCCACAGCCGCTTCGTGTAAAACTTCACTCAACACCTCAAAACGCTCGGGAGCAAACTTCTGCTTTACAATTTCCAAACCTCGCGTCAAATTTTCCCCAACCCTGCATCCGAACGTTTGCACATCCTCATTAGGACTTTGTCGAATTCTATTCAAATCTGTAATCACTGCCGAAATGTCAAAGGCTTGGAAGAAAGTTGTTCTCAAAAGTTCCGTGAGTTCCGCAACGTTCTCCGGTTCACGCCTACAATTTACCACCCGAGCAGCACGACCTTCCAATTTGCTTAGGATAAGAGCTAAGAGATTCTTCTGATCCGCCGGATCAATCAACTCATTAGCTTTGCGACATTGTTTAATAAAAGTCATTAGGGCGTGAATATTACCATCAAAACGCGGAACCATGTCAATCGCTAATTTAATTGATAGATAATTATCATTTGTCCCTACCGTCGATCTCTGAGAGTTTCCAAGATTCTCATCCATGCTACCTCCACGAACGCTCCCCGGAGTAACATTAATTGATCCCGTTGAATTTCGACTCGACAAAACCGAATTACTCGCAAGAGAACTAGATTCCGGACTACCGACACGTCGCCTCTTACGCGGAGCAACTCTAGAACGCGGCATTCTACCAACACTAACACTAACTTGAATCGCAAGCAAACGAACTTTAATCAAATGAACTAAAAATTAATTTGAAATCTTATCTGTTTCGCTGACGGTAGCCACCCGCACGATCCGGTGAAACAGCTTCGTTGACTGATCTCCGATGGTAAGTCAGGTCTCTGGTGTTTCCTCCAGGGGCGACGAACGGCCGGTAACGTTGTAGCTCTGCACCCAGCAGCAAACGCGCCAGCAGCAAACAGGAACTTCAGCAAACAGGAACTTCAGCGAACAGGAACTTCAGCAAACAGGAACTTCAGCAAACAGGAACAACGCAATGTGATTCGACGGAATTTAGACTTCGCGGCCGTCCGAATCACCCTTCCTCCGGCATTCACCCAAAGCCCTTAGGGAAACCGCGCAAAACCCAAGGGGGAGAGGTGGCGTTCTTCGTCCTCTTTCAGTGCAACTTCTTCTCAAAAACCAGCAGGAATCTCCCACTGCAGTTCTTCACACCAAGATAAGAGTTGAATTTCTCCCTCGCTATCCCGCGAACTTCCAAGGCTATCCCACCGCTGTCACCAAAAATTTCTGTTGCGGAATTCCCCAGTGGAAAACCGAGACTAGGGGCTTCAGCCTTCGGAGCAAGTTGTGCTCCGTTCCACGACCCGCGGGAGATTTAAGAAATGAAAAACTTTGAACTTCTCAATGATTTTTAATTGAACAGAATGCGACTTGCTCTTCAAGATTAACACAATTTTCCTCTACAACATTTTTAGACAAGGCTCCTTTTATAAACTCCTGGTCCTGTTTGTAACCCTGGCAACGGGCAAAGTCCAGCTCCTCGAAGAAGGTTCCCGAAGCTTGCTCCAGCGGGGAGTCCTCTTGACCAATCTTAGACGATCCCCCTCCAATTTGGAAGATGACCAGCTTGGCTATTCGCAGGAGTGCGGAGGCGAAGGATTCGAGTGGGGTGGCTTGACCGTGACGCGAGAGAAAGAGATAGCGAAACGCACTATTCTTTTATTTACAACCGCTAATACCTCTCTAACACACGGATACACACTAATTAAGATTCCCTCAAATGTTCAAGCAACTGCGCTACAAATTACCGATTAGCAACTCAGACTTCCGAAATCTTCTAGAAACTTCCAAGCTAACGCTTAATATTAATAAATTAAAACAAGAAACTTAAAACCAAATCCAAGAATAATCCAACATTTACTGCCAAATTCAAAACCTAAATCGAAAATCGGGTTGCGATCCCGCAACAATAGAGTTAAAAGGCTCTGTTGATGTTATATTACCAGATGGTAAAATGTTAAAAGCAACCAAGGTTGGAATTGTCAAAGTTTGTTTTAAAAATTATTATAATCAAAAATATGTTGATTTAAAAAATGTTTATTATGTTGAAGGTATTAAACAAAACTTGCTAAGTTTCTCAAAAATAACGGAAAATTGTAAAGTAGTAGCAAAAAATGATAATGCAAAAATTTATAATCAATCTAGAGAATTAATAGCTGTTGCAAACAAAATAGATAACCTTTATTTTATGAAAAGTTTTGTAATTGAAAAGGAAAATAAGAAGATGTACGTAAATTCTTTGAGATTAACAGATAAAGAAAAATGGCATAGGGCACTTGGTCACGCTAACTTTCAATATTTGAATAAATTGGTAAAAAATAAATTAGTTGAGGGACTGCCAGACAAAATAGAAAATGTCGAAATGAAATGTGCAAATTGCATGGAGAGTAAAATGGCAAATGTACCATTCGAAAACAATAGAACAAAAACAACTGAAATTTTGGAATTGATTCATACAGATTTAAATGGACCACATAACACAATTGGTTATGGTGGAGAAAAATACTTCTTAACATTTGTAGACGATTACAGCAAGTGCACTAGAATTTTCTGTATCAAAAGTAAAGCCGACACAGCAAGCTGCTTGAAAGAATTTGTGAACCTAGTAGAAAATAAATTCAATAAAAGGGTTAAAAAATTACGCTGTGATAACGGCAAAGAATATTTAAACCGAGAAATTTATGATTTTGTTAAATCTAAAGGAATAGAACTATTGCCATGCCCACCCTACGTCCATGAATTAAATGGAGTAGCGGAAAGATATAACAGATCCGCAATGGATATGGGCAGATGTTTAATGCGCGAAGCAAAAATTCATAGGCGATATTGGCCCGAAATTATGAAAACAGTTGCGTACTTAAAAAATCGTATAATAGCGAATACAGCGGAGAATAAAACTCCCTATGAAATATTTTTTGGAATAAAGCCTAATGTAGAAAACTTGAAAATTTATGGAAGTCGAGTCTTTGTACGAGTACCAGAAGCGTTGCGAAAAAACAAATGGGACGATAAAGCCCAATTAGGTGTACTAGTAGGGTATGTTGAAAACGGGTACAAAGTTTTAGTTAATGGTAGAGTTATTCATGCCAGACATGTTCAAGTAGTTGAAGAGAATACTCAATTAATTTGCTTAGAGAAACTTGATAACGAAAAGGACAGAGATTTGGAAAGTAGCGAATCTGAAAATAAAGAAAATGAGATGTATGAAAATGAATCCGAAATTGATGAATATGATGGCAATTCAAAAGAAACAAATCCTCTTATCTCTACTCAGACCTTCGGGGAAAGTAGAGATAACGAATTAAACTCCGATGTTGATGAAAATGAAAATTCAAGCTTACAAGTGCAAAGAAAATCTACTAGAAAGAAAAGTCCTGTAAATAGATATGGAAATCCTGTAACTCATTTTATCTATGTACACTATGTTGATGCAAATGTACCGAATACATTTGAGGAGGCGATAAACTCCAGCGAGTATAAACAATGGAAAACTGCTATGGATTCAGAGATAAATAGTTTAAAGAAAAATAAGACTTGGCTAATTGTTGAACGGCCCGAAGATAAAAAAGTCATTGATGTAAAATGGGTGTACAAAAGGAAAAATAATAATGTATACAAAGCGAGATTAGTCGTAAGAGGATTTCAACAAAGAGAATATTTAGAAAATGTCTATTCGCCAGTAGGTAAAATGCAAACTTTGAAAATTTTGTTGTCCTTTTGTTGTAAAAACAATTTATTCATAGAACAAATGGATGTGGAGACAGCTTTCTTAAACGGTGATGTAAAAACCGAAGTGTATATAAACGAACCGAAAGGTTATGAAACAGGCGACCATAAAGTTTGCAAGTTGCAAAAGGCATTATACGGATTGCGAGAAAGTCCTAGAGCATGGTACAATTGTTTCAATAAATTCATAGAAAGTTTAAATTTTGTGAGAAGCAACTATGATTACTGTCTATACGTAAATAACACAAGCAAAGATCCAATATATATACTGGTTTTTGTTGATGATCTCCTAATTTGTTGCAGAGACAAAAATAAAATAAACAAAGTAAAAGCTAGTCTAATGCAAAGATTTGCAATGAAAGATATGGGCAAAGTCAGTCAATACACTGGAATTGATATAGATTATAATGAAAATAGAAATAACATGACTTTAAGTCAAACTAAATATATTGAATCTTTAGCTGCCAAATATAATTTAGAAAATGCAAAGTTATATGATACTCCGATGGAGGCAAACTTAAAACTAGATCAAGCTAGTAAAATAGATGAGCGAATAAAATACAGAAATTTAATTGGTGAACTATTATATATAAGTACAGGCACAAGGCCAGATATTGCGTATAGCGTAAACTATTTAAGCCGTTACCAAAGTTGTTATGATAAAACGCACTACAAATATGCGATGCGAATTTTGAAATACTTATATAAAACTAAAGATATAAAATTAACGTATCATGATAATATAAAAGGCGACATATTAGACTGCATGGTAGATTCTGATTACGCAGGTGATAATATAGATAGAAAGTCTACAACAGGCTTCGTCATAAGACTATATGAAAATGTAATTTTCTGGAGAACACACAAACAAAACACTGTAACCAAATGTTCTACCTTTGCCGAGTACACTGCCATGTCAGAAGCAGTGACCGAGGTATTGTTCATAAAAAATTTATTAAGCGAATCATTCAATGTCAACTTCGATAAACCGATTAATATGTACGAGGACAACTCAGGTGCAATTGCGATTGCAAAGTACGGTAATTTTACAAAGAATTCGAAACACATTGAAGTGCAATACCATTATATCAATGAGAACTACAAAAAGGGCATAATTGATATTATAAAAATAGACTCTCAATTTAATTTAGCAGACATGTTAACAAAAGGTCTCGATAAGACAAAATTTATAAAGAATAGACAAGCGTTGAACTTGGTCTGAACTTGGCAACATACCATGCAAATGTACTAGATATCTCATCAAGATTATAAACTTAAGGAGGCGTGTTGGAATATAGTAGTAAGTATTATAATCTTGATTATGTCGCACGTCGCACCATCTATTGGTAGTCGACTATTTCGTGTAACGAAGCGAGCTCATGCGAGAGCGACGCACTGCGCATGTCTCGCGCAAGGAAACTGAAGACCCTACTGTAACGATGTAAGCGGACGTACCGCCTACTGGGCTCTCAAGAATTAAACAATAAAATTATTATTAATTAAACCTCACAAAGTGAATCACTATCCACGCATTCCAACAGTAACAAATACGATCTTCCTCGGAATAACCCCGTATTCCAGCGTCTAAGATTTGAATGGTTTGGAGAATGCTTCGAAAGTGCCTAGCACGATCTACTACAAGGAGGACAGAGCTTCGCTCTTCGGAAAAGAATCAAAGACTGAATCAAAGACTCCCAGAGTAGAATTTTCGGTGGTTTATATAGTCGAGCGCGCACTAATTTCTCGGAAAAAGTGGGGCTAACCCTTAGGATTTTCCTAGACAAGCCCTAGGAAGTAGCTGTATGATTCAAGCGCGTCTTGCATGCAGCTGTGTATGAATCATTGCGGCGGGGGCTGCATGGGAATGTTTACAGGACTGGGGTATCTGAGGCACTGGTGGCCCGAAACTAAGATTTCTAGTAGAATATTCAGAGGTTTAAAAATTGAAAAATTTGATGTGAAACTATGAGGACGTAACATCTTTAAGCTTAAAAAGTTTATGAAGCTGATATGACAGTGACCATTTGAAAACTTATACTTTATGCGTTACTTAATGTAAATTTTAATACAAGTATAATTATCGTACATAATATGATGTGATAACACAGTAATAATAAGTATAATCGAAGTATAAAAACAATGCAAAATATATAGTATTTACTTAATAGCTATATTTAAATTTATATAATATAAGTTGTGATAGCTCCTCTGTTCCATCCTTGTCCCCTGCGATATCTTGTTCAGTTTTGATATTAGCGACTCCCCCAGCCGCAACTTTTTGGTCCCAACCCCTTCTGTAACTATAATATTAACGGTGCTATTTGCTGTATCCTCTACCTTCCCGCCACTCAGTCCGAAAATCTATTACAAACACGATCAAATGCGATAGCATTTATAAATTAGTTAATTATACATGCACATACATGTGTGATGTAACGTAATAATATTGGCGCTCAGACCATCACTTACGCTGTCGACCACGCTGCCAGCCGGATCCGCAAGCATTATACCGATGGCGCAGATCTATGAGAAATAGCAATTAATGAAATAATATCTGTTCAGGTACCTGAGATAATAACAATATTTTCGAATATATAAAGAGAGAGGATCTTGTCCTGAGCTAAGTAGAAAGTACAAATATTAAAAATAACAAGTTATAGTACATACTGTCAAGTTCGCAATTTTCGCAATTGTACATTGCTTGGACCTAGTCATAGACTTCTGCGCATAGGCTTTGGCAAGGAGGCAGTTTTTTCTTCTCTTCTTTTTACCGCTCCGCCACTTCCATTTGTTGATGATTTACTTTATTTCAATTTTCCAAAAAATTATTGCACAATTTGTCCGGACAAAAATAGAAACAATTACGTGTCAGTTTCCTCGTGAATATCTATAAAAAATTATAAATTGCATAAAGAATGACTGTTTGAAGTTTAGGATCTGCTGACAATTAGTACGCTTCATACTCGTCAAGATAAACATTCGTCTACAAGGAACAAAAACTTTCGGAAGTAACAGCAGCATAGTAGTGCTGTTACATTCACTGTACTATTTATCGTTATGATAACAATTAATGGGTTACCAATTCTATATCCATTGACTGAATAGTGCATCTGAATAATTATAACATTGATTTTTATTTAATATATCATTAAATAATACTTTGAACACTGAAAATCACGTAACCGCTTACGGGCCATTCCACGTGAAAACGATCACTTTTGGCAGCAGGTCCTCCGATTTTGTTTAAATTGTAGTATGCTGTAGTTTTTGCAAAATAATGGTAAGTTTAATTCATCATTTCGCTGAAATAAAAAACGTTAAAAACATACGGGCTGTCGAAAATCGCGAAAAAGTGCATTTTTGCCAAAACTTGACCCCATAAATGAATTAATATCTCCGAAACTATGGCACTTATCGCGAAGTTTTTTTTTTAAACTATACGAGAAAGAACCGCCCTTTCTGAATATATTTTTGTTTTTGTTATAGCTACCATTTTTCAACCTGAAAATTGTTAATTAATTTTTATTTTACAAAAACGACGACGTGCTCACGCTTTTAAAAATCTGAAAAAAAATATGTTGTTGGACTTTTCTCGATCTCTATAGTCAATTTCGTTTTGTTCTTTTCATAATTGTGGTCAGGGTGAAGCTCCAAAGGGAGTCAGGTACGGTTCCAAGCGCCGCGCACTAGAGAATAGACCCTCGGATCGGGTCCATACCACACCTATATTGTTGATTTTACTGAATAACTGGATTCTGGGAGCGTTTTTACGATTGCTGTTTATCGTATTATTATCTAGTGTTACGGAATAATTTATAGTACAATAATTTATGTTTTTTTTCCGTCTTTTAAACAAACTGTGATCTGGTCGTTGATCAGATCACAGTTTGGTTACAAATTATTATTATAATGATGGGACGGGAAAAAAACATAAATTATTGTACTATAAATTATTTCGTAACACTAGATAATAATACGATAAACAGCAATCGTAAAAACGCTCCCAGAATCCAGTTATTCAGTAAAATCAACAATATAGGTGTGGTATGGACCCGATCCGAGGGTCTATTCTCTAGTGCGCGGCGCTTGGAACCGTACCTGACTCCCTTTGGAGCTTCACCCTGACCACAATTATGAAAAGAACAAAACGAAATTGACTATAGAGATCGAAAAAAGTCCAACTAACAACATATTTTTTTTTCAGATTTTTAAAAGCGTGAGCACGTCGTCGTTTTTGTAAAATAAAAATTAATTAACAATTTTCAGGTTGAAAAATGGTAGCTATAACAAAAACAAAAATATATTCAGAAAGGGCGGTTCTTTCTCGTATAGTTTAAAAAAAAAACTTCGCGATAAGTGCCATAGTTTCGGAGATATTAATTCATTTATGGGGTCAAGTTTTGGCAAAAATGCACTTTTTCGCGATTTTCAACAGCCCGTATGTTTTTAACGTTTTTTATTTCAGCGAAATGATGAATTAAACTTACCATTGTTTTGCAAAAACTACAGCATACTACAATTTAAACAAAATCGGAGGACCTGCTGCCAAAAGTGATCGTTTTCACGTGGAATGGCCCATACATTATTCTCTGCAATTGTTTCAATATAGTTACCTTATTTTTCATGTCAATGACTATTTTTCTACATTCAATTACCACCTGTCATAGCGTGCAATACTGAAAGTGACATCGTACATAGTACACATTTAGTGTAGGAATATTTAGTCGCTTAACTATTCCTATCCGGGGTAATATAACTCCTGGGAGAGACTTGGCGCCTTGCGTAGCCTGGTGATACCCCAAGCTTTTACCTTTAGCCATCCTAAACCGTTTTTTTCCTTTCTGGGGACCTTCGAATCGACCTGGGTATTATCGGATTAACATTGTTGTGCCAATAGGTCTCATTGACATTAGCGCAGTGAGATGTGTTTGGACCTCAATTAAAGATCTGACTGTACACCAGGTAGAACTGGCCTCCGGACTGACACCCTCGCGAATCAGGGAACAATTGGGTAGTTTAAAGAACGATTATATAAATAGGATTACCAGTCGAAAAGCACGTTAGACTTGAGAGAGACTTGGCGCTTTGCGTAGCCTGGTGGTACCTCAAGCTGTGTTTTTCCTAACCTGATCCAATTCCTGTATCAATCAGCTTCGACCGTTAAGGAGAATCTGCCTGAAAGGTATTATTTTGCCAATAGTGCTCATTGACAGCAGCGCAGTGAGATGTGTTTGGAACTTAATTAATCTCAGGCATCTTCGAATTGGCGACTGTTGATTGGGCTCGCATATCCTTAAAGGTTTAGGAGTGAGCACGTTTTCCGTAACCAAACGGATATAAAAACGGTCTCGCACGGTTAGCCGGTAACATCCCATGCACGGGAGTCGGACCGACTCTAGCGGCCCCGTGCGACTGGGCGATTGGAGCCAGGGGCGCCAACCCCTGGGTGTCCTTCTTAGTGTGGGGGCTACCCTGTGACCTGTCCGGCATGGTAGTACCTACCGGGAACCGAAGGCCCCACCGGCCTAGCCGACAGCGTCATTGCCCCACGCAAGCTCCTCGAGCGGCGACAAGGTGGGACACCGTAGGAGGAGGACCTTTTTTTTTTTTCGTCCAAAAAAGGTTTTAAAGGTCCAAAAGGCACGAACCGCGACCTGGCATCATCTGCTAGATATACTGGTCTGGTCGCGGCAGCCGGGACATCGTCCGTGGAGTATTCTGCATCAGAGGGGACCTCTACATCTCCACCCGGCTGGGGGGCGGGTGGAGTTCAAGGCACCTCAGGATCCATGGTCGAAGAAAACGACGAGGATCTGCATACGGGGCGTTGTGCAAGTCCGATGTGTCTGTGTTTTTGGTATGCCGGCAAGGTGTCAGGACGGTCATCCGCCGTATAGGTGAAGGTGTCCCAGGCAGGACGGTGTGTCAGGTAGGTCAGGTCGGGCACGGGCATTGTTTTTTAGGTTTTTGTTTTTTTGGTGCGAGGTGAGGTATCGCCAGGAGTTATCATTCCCTCGTTCTTGTAATAGCGTGGGCATTTCCGCCGGCTCATACGGGAAGAGCGGAGTAATGATTCCGGGTTTCCCGTATCAAGAACGTGCGCCGGTCATCCAGGGGGCCGCCGAGCTATACCGCTGTCCGGTTGATTGACGATGTCGCTGTATCACTACCGCTGGTGCCAGTGGAACTGTTGTGTCTTGCCTCGCACTGTCTTCTCCGCTCTTCAACTTCTTTCTTACCCATTATGGTATGCAGGAAATTTGTTATAGCGTCCCAATTTTCCGGATTAGCGAGCATGAGGGCTGTCAGGTTTTCTTTATTAATGCTTTCCCCAACAGTATCCCTGAGTTTTTGACGGTCGTTGTGCCAGTTTACGCACTGGAAAATTGTGTGTTCTGCGGAGTTCTCCGGGCAACTGCAGAACCAGCACGCAGCTGAATCGCATTTACCGATTTTGTTCAGGAAGGCTGCAAAACATCCGTGACCGGTCAGGCATTGAGCGGTATGGAACGTAATATGCCCATGTTTTCTATCTACCCACGGATCGATTTCGGGGATTAGCTGCCTGGTCCATGTATTTTTTTCGTGAGCGGCGTCCCATCTGGCGTGCCAGTTTCGGCGCATTTCATGGTGGATGTTCTCTTCTTCCTCTTCGGTGTCTCTTTCGAACATGGCGATTCTGGTTGTAGCCAGAATGTCGATCGGGGCGCATCCGGCAAGTACCAAGACAGCTTCGGTGGGTACCGTTCGGTAGGCGGACACAATTTTAATGGCAGCCAAGCGTTGCGTTTTCAGCATTGTTTTAACCGCAGTCTTTAGCTTCAGGGCGTATCTCCAGGCCGGGATAGCATATAGAAGAATCGCGTTGACGACCTGCATTTGAATGCGCCTGGATTTGCTGTTTGAGCCGCCGACATTAGGCATTATTATTCTCGCTAGCTGGCCGAGGGCTCTTTGCGCTTTGTCGCATGAGATTTTCGTGTGTTGCAGGAAGTTCCGGTGCTTATCGATGGTCACTCCGAGATATTTGCTTTGCGGTTTGGCCTGCAAGGTAGTTCCCCGCCAAGTTAGCTTTTGAAAGTGCGCTTTTCGGTTTCCAGCTAGTTGTATAATTTCCGTCTTATCGAACGCTAATCGCAGCTCGTTCACGTGTAGCCAGTCAGCTATCCGATTTAGCGCCTGGGTGGCTTTGCTCCTGGCCGCCTTGGCACAGCGGGCCTTAACCAGTAGTGCAAGGTCGTCCGCATATGCGATGTTTTTCCCGTCGCTCTTATCGTATAATCGTACCAGCGGATCGTAAACGACGTTCCAGAGGGTCGGAGCGAGAACGGATCCCTGCGGGTAGGACGAGGACTGACCTGACCTCACCTGACCTTTTTTTTTTTTAGATTCCCAATTTCTTATTTGCTTCTCTACGGCTGCCATGACCTGGCCACATGTGTTACGATAAACAACCTGGTCATGGGGGCGCAGGACTTTGTGCATGTGAAATTTGGGGTTAAGTTCTACATCTCCCCTCGAGGGGAACCCGGTGGAAGTTCCAGGTCCCTCTGTCCAATGGTCGTCAAGGCGCAACATGTCTTTCGCTCGGGCTTCTGCCACTGTGGACGCCTGTATCTCGTCGTTCGAGCGCAGATGGCATATCTCCACGGTTGTCTTGTTTCTTCACGTGTCCGCAGGGAAAGGACGGAGTAACGTTCCGGATTTCCTGCAACTTCTGTATACGCCGGTTGGTCCGGGGGGCGGGGCTCAGGTCACGGCAGGTTGGGGGCGCGAGCCAATCACGCGTCCCAAGAGTCCACAGACGACAAATACCAGGTTCGGAGGTGCGTCTTCAAATCTCTAACCATGTGGCCAAGGTGTCTCACCACGTCTCTGTTTCTATGTTTGCGGGGCTTGCGGATCTGTAGTCATCGAGGTGACGCTTCCGCTTCGTCTACCCTCGCTCTGTCGCTTCCGCTCTTAGAATTCCTTTCTACGCATTATACTATAAAAGAAATTCGTGATTTCGTTCCACTTTCCGGGCGAGGCCAGCATCAATGCCGTCAAGTTTTCCGCGTCGATATTTGCACCCACTGCATTCGCAAGTTTCAGCCGATCTTGTTGCCACTTCACACAGTGGAAGAGTGTATGATCGGCTGTGTCCTCCTCGTGGTTGCAGAAACAGCAGGCGGCTGTCTCGCACTTACCTATTTTTTGCAGAAACGCGGCAAAACATCCGTGGCCCGTCAGGCATTGGGCCGTGTGAAAGGTAATATGCCCGTGGTTTCTCTGGATCCAGGGTTCGATGTTGGGAATTAACGTTCTGGTCCAGGTGTTTTTATCATGGGCCGAGACCCATCTCTCCTGCCAGTTTCGGTACATTCTGCGCTGGATGTCCTCTTCGTCTTCATCGTCTTCCATATCGAAGAGAGCGATCCTGGTTTTTGCCATTACTTAAATTGGTACTCAACCGGCTAACACCAGGACTACTTCTGTTGGAACCGTTCGGTAGGCTGCTATAATTTTTATGGCGGCCAGGCGCTGCGTCTTGCTCATAGTTTGAACAGCAGTTTTCAGCTTCATCGCATCTTTGCAGGCAGGTACGGCGTAGAGGAGGATAGCATTTACCACCTCCATCTGTATGCGTCTGGACTTACTGTTAGAGCCACCGATGTTGGGCATGATTCTGGCTAACTGGCCGAGCACTCTTAGCGCTTTGTCACAGGTCTTCTTTACGTGTTCCAGGAAATTTCGATGTTTGTCGATTGTAACGCCCAGGTACTTGATGTGCGGTTTGGCTTCCAGTGTTGTTGCCTGCCAGGTGAGTTTTTTTATTTGCGTTTTTCGGTTTCCAGCCAATTGGATGATTTCCGTTTTTTCCACGGCCAGGCGTAGCTCGTTGGTTGAGAGCCAGTCGGCAATGCGGTTTAACGCTTGGGTGGCTTTGCTTCTAGCCGCTGTTGCGGTGTGGGCTTTGAGCAGCGGTGCGAGGTCATCAGTATATGCAATATTCACCCTGTCGCTTTCATCGTGGAGTCGTACGAGCGAGTCGTAAACTGTATTCCACAGGGTGGGTGCTAACACCGACCCCTGAGGTACTCCCGCATGCACCGTGAAAGAGGTGTTTTCTGGAGGGCCGATACCACGATCGAACGTTGGAGCAGATAGTTGTGGATGACTGTTCTTAGGAGCGGGTCTACCCTTCTTTTCCAGAGCCTGGCATATCCTGTCGTGCCCGCATTCGTTAAACGCGTTTTTGATGTCTAACGTGATCATTAGTGCTACGTCGGATTTACTGGCAGCGGAGTTTGCAAACTTGACAACTTCCCTGATGGCATGGGTTGTACTTTTCCCTTTGGTAAAGCCGTATTGGTGACGAGCGAGTCCGCCGGTACGATCAATTTCCCGAAGAAGCTTCTCTCTAATGACGATTTCGAAGGCTTTGGCAATTGCGTTTATGATGCAGATAGGACGGTACTTGGGCGGTGAGTTTGAGCTGTCTGTCCCTTTGGAAGGTTTATCGATGAGAACCAATCTTTGCTTTTTCCAGCTGTCCGGGAAGAATGCGTGTGTGTAACACTCATTAAAGAGAGTCCACAGGAGGGAGCCATTGGCCTCATGTATACGTTTCACGAGTTTCGCGGAAATGCCGTCTGTGCCGGGGGCCTTTTTGTTTTTCAAAAGCTTGATTGCCTCGTTAATCTCCTCTCTAGTGATGAGTGGTTCTGTGATCGTCTGCAGAGCATTTTCGTGCGTGTGACTCGAGGTGCTTTTGGGTTTCAATACGAAAAGTTCGCCCACTATGTCATTTAGCCTCTGGGGTGGGAGGCGGTCGGTGCAGCTGTGCGAGGTGAGTTTACCCATGACGATCTTGTACGGCATGCCCCATCTGTCTTGATCGATTTCCGCACAGAGTTCAGCCCACTTGAGTTCTTTCTGTTTTTTAATCATTTTAGCCAACGTCTTCTTTTTTTCCTTGGTGGTTTGGCGAAGTTCCTCGGTGTTGGCGTTATTCTTCAGGACCGCTCTGCTTGCTTTCCGGCGGGCCGCCTGCGCCTGTTTCCTAGCTTTCGCAATTTTTTCCGTCCACCAGTACTTGGCCGTGTGGGGACAATCAGGGTTATGTCTCCGTGGCATTGCGCTGTCGCACGCTTTATAAATGATTTCGTGGATTGTGGCAACCCTGTCCTGGACCGAGGTAAGTATGGTTGAGTCGGGTGTGATCAGTTCGCGAGAGTGTGTAACCAGTGAGTCAAGCGTTATCCTGAAAGTTTCCTCGTTGAAATCTTTTTCCTTCCAGATTATGCTCCAGCAGGATGACAGGCGAGGTGTGTCGGATGGTCTAACGGCACCTCGCATGTGGCAGTGCTTTTGGAGGACATGTAGCACGTATCTGTGGTCGCTGCCTGAAAAAATATCCGGTAACGAAGTGTCGACTTCTGCTTTGATGATTGAGCTAGATGCGAAGGCGATGTCAATCTTCGATTGCTTGGACCCGTGTGCGAAGGTGGGGTTTCTGCAGGTCGTGGTGGGTAGAAGCCTCGTGCGAACGGCCATCTCGGCTAAAAGCCGACCGCGTTTGTCGGTGTGCCGGGATCCCCAGAGCGAGGATTTGGCGTTGAAGTCGCCAGCAACCACACTTAACGATCTCGTCTTCCAGAGTGTTTAGTTGCTTCCTGAAGTCATCTAGATTGTCGTTTGGCGAAAATAACAACTGAGTATGAGCGTGTTGTTAACCATTTGTCCGACAAAGCCTGGACCGTTGATGACGTGGTCTGCGATCTTGCAGTTTCTTTTGGATATGTTGGGGAACGCAATCGCTGCGCGTCCAGTTGTGTCGGCCACCCAGCCTCGTTCGAGCCTATATACCTCGGAGATGAGCAGTACATCAGCCTCCGTTTGTAGAGCGGTCTGACCAAGTAGGTCGCAAGTCTGGCGTGGTTACGGTTAATCTGCAAGATCTTTATTTGTACGTTGTTGTTTAGCGCCTTGGCAGCCATTTTATCGGAGAGGGTCCTTCGTTAGTTATTTTCGCACAATCGGGCATCTCCTGGATGAGGACACGTGGGCCGCAGCATCCCCCCGGATCCGCATAGCCGTGCAGGCGCAACAGCACGCTGCGTTAGGACATTCTTCGAACGCGTGTTCGGCGCTGCCGCATTTGCGGCAGTTTGTAGATTTGGTGCGTACAGTGAGGCAGTTGGCAGATATGTGGCCGAGGTTGTGGCACCGGAAGCATCTGGTGATGCGAGCAACCGCGAAGATAGAGCAGTTTATATATCCGACCTTAATTTTACCCGCCTCGGCCATACGACATGCTGTGGCTCTGCTCGTGGCACGACCGGCAATTTTTGCACCCGCTCGAGTCTCCCGGATAAACCGGAAGCGCACCGCCTCCATTACTTCCTCCTGAGTAGCCAGGAGGTCGAGCCCTCGAATCTCAATATCCACGGTGTCGTCCAAAATGCCGACGCGCGACTGCGATCCGACCTTTCTTTTAAGAGCTTCAGCTACCGCCTTTTTGTTTCCAGAGTTGCGCGGCATTTCAATAACTAAGTTGCCGGCTCTCGTTTTTCTGGCCGCGGAGAAAACGGTGCCCTTGATCTCATCATTTTCGCGGAAAGCGCGAACAGCGTCTTGGAAGGTGAACAGTTCGGTGACATGAACCGTAAACGCGTCCGTTTTCCTGGTGTAGCGCTCTTCAATGCGTTTCTCCTGTTTCTCGCGCATGGAGGCTTGCCTTTTGGCCTTTCTGCCTACCGCCATGGCCCATGTGGATCCCCCGTCGGTTGTGGTGGGGTCATCCGCCGGTTCAAAACCTTCGCGCCTAAAATTATCTAATTCATCAGCGGATGATTCTTCGGTTGTGCGTTTACCTTTTTTGCGTGATCGGACTTCGAGTATCGCGGGCGAGATGTTTTTGCGCTTTGGGTTTCGGGCAAAAGACGACGGGATTGTAGCTTCCGCGGTTTGTGAGGCTGTGGACATGGTGTTATGCTCCACTTGGGTGCCTATGTCGTTCCAAGAGATCATGCCGGCTTTGACGAGACGTTTCCGAGCGATCTCTTTGCTAATGGCTTGTAATTCGCTTTTAGCATTCTCGCGGATTTTCTTGTTGGAGTTCCAGCATGTCGTAAATTTTTCAATGCCTCCGTGGAGTCGTGTCACGTTAATCGTGGAGATTTGCACCTCCTCCTTGATAGACCGATGTACATTTTTCTGTGTTTTTAAAAACGCGGTCAGTTTTTTCATGGATCCGGTGATACGGATGGCTTGGTCGGTGATATAACGCAGTAGCTTGGCCAGATCTGCTTCGTCGACACCAGGGTCCACGATTGTCTTCGGGCGACGCGTGGAAGAAGCATCTCCTCCTCGGGGGGTACCATAAGCGTTGTCCGATGGGCTAAGCTCGACTATTTCTAGTTCTGTGGCGCCACCAATCTCCTTGGATGCGTTGAGAATGCTGGATTCCGTTTGCCGAAGGTTCTCATCATTATCGAGGTTGAAGTCGCCCTCAAGTTCGTCCACAGACATTTTAGTCGTCAGTCTTTCGGCGCTAGTGCCCGTGATGTCTTCGATATTCATGGGCATCAGGTTTTCCATGAGTAACTGCCTTTTTACCGGCTGGGATGCCTGATTGGTCGAAGTCTGGGGTGGGGACTGCTGAACGACCGACATTTTCGCGCCGCCCCCTTAGGGGGGGGGGGGGGGCCTAGTGGTTGTCGAAGAGAAGAGAGTATGTGTGAACTCACCCGATTGCTGATTTCCGGAACGCTGTATTGTGGTGGCGCCGGGGTCGGGAGAACTCGGAGATGCGTGAGAGGCCTCTCTAGGTGTTGTTTCACCACAGGATAGAGTTCTGAACGCGGTGGCCAATGGGGAACGACCGGAAGATTATGGCCGGACAATCAGCGCGTACCTCGTGTTCGCAGCGTGGCTTCGGAGTTTCTCGTGGATGTTCTGCAGGTTTTGTGTCTACTATCTTGCTAGCACAGCACTTTGGGAGCGAGAGATAACTTGGCACTTAGTTTATGTGTCCGTCAGAGTTGGATTACACACCGATTTAAGCGTTCACATCGTACAAAAGTTTATCAGTCATTACACGTGTGGGCGGCCATCTTGGCAGCAGTCATGGCTGCTGGCTGTCGTAGTAAATTGGAGTTGGCCAATCACAGCAGGAGTGAGAGGCCGGATAGAGCCCAGATGGCGGCGCGTGCGCATTGCGGTTTTCACGCCACGCGTGTGTAAGCGAAAAGCACGTTTTAAAAGTCAGGAGCACTGGGAAGGAAATTTTACCGCACTTAGAGTGGTTGTGTCAGGATATTTATGCACAGTACACGTTTTGGTATGCACTCGGGGGCGCGGATTTGTAACAGGCACTGTTTAAACTCGCGAGCACGTGTTTGGCATGCGCAGTATGGCCGCCATGATGCACGGCCATTAGGCCGAGGCCTGTTCAGCACTATTTAACACTGGAGCGCGATAAAGACACTGCCCGTATTGCGAGAATACTTTGTAAACGATGGATACAACACTTTAGGCACTTCGAGTGACAGTTATTTGTCGCGAGAGATACACTGGAGGTGTCGGGTATATGCACGCACAGCGGAAAGACTTTTCAGTCTGGTTTATCTTGACCCTTGGCCAGTTCTCCCACCCGGGAGCGCCATCTTGGCAATGCTTCGGGTGGGAGTGGGTTGGGTCGCTGTCTCGGTCGGCCTCCTACATCTTCTCTCGTGGAGGAGTTCGGACCGGTCGCGCGCAAAAGGAGTGTGAGGTCACTGCTTTCTTGAGGGTTTGGAGCGGGAAGCTGAGGAGTACTGGTTTCCAGGCTTCGCCGCTATTTTGCAGACTTCTCTTCATTGTGGAGCTCCGGGTTCAGGATCAGGTACAGATCAGGTCCGGGCAGAGACTTTCTGAGTTATCAAATTGTCGTTATGTTGTCTTCCTGCTTTTGACTTTATCTCTCTTCTAAGCTCTGACTGTGTAGCATCTCCGACGTTGGAGAATATTTCAAAGTTTCTTGTACGGTGTGGTCTTCGGGGTACTTTAAAAACTTTCTTCGATGGGTGTCCAATTTTCTAAGTGTTGAAGTCAGTGGCGTCGTCGAGGTCCTCTGTCTCCAGCGGATTTCCAAGACTTGGGTACAGTAGGTGATCACGACTGGCTTCCATGAGTGTTCGAGAAAATTTTCTATGTGTTGAGGTCAGTGGCGTCGTCGAGGCCCTCTGTCTCCAGCGAATTTCCAAGTGTTGAGTCCAGCGGAGTTCCCCGAGGTCCTTATTCTTCGTCCAGTGGTCCTCCGTGGGAAGTGAAGCGTTGTCTTCTCGTAAGATCGCCTGTTCCGGGGTCGGCTATGGATTTTCGGCTGACAAGGGAACTACTCGAACGGTCCGCCTCCAATTTTTTTGAAACTTTGTAGGCTTCAAGAAGACCAAAAAATAGGAGACCCCTATTTTTTTAGCTGCGGTAACTCGAGTTTAAGGGCTGAAACCACCCCTCAAAGTTCGACCGCTATATGGCTAACTTGGAAACGGTTAAAGATAGAGGAAGATTTTTGAAACAAAAATTGCATGGTTTTGAACGTATTAGAACAAAATATAACAATCGCCGAAAAATATTTATTATTGTTTAAAAAAATGTATTTGTCACATTCATTTCACGAAATACAGCGGTGGTCCATATAAGGAAAAATGTAGCATTTTTTATTACAAAATCGACGGTGTATATATATTTGTAATTCCCTCCACTGATTTTCAAATTCTTATTCTCCGCTGAGCGCCCCTGTAGCTGCGCCGTCAGTGACGGCGAACGCGCGCCACTCCTTATCTTTTGTTACGGGCCGGCCGTGCGAGCCCGTTTTTCGCGTTTTTGGCACGAAAACCGAGTTCGGTTCCTACTCTAAAACTTTGTATGAATCCAAAGAGGAAGGGTGTTGATCAGGATTCGAGATGATTAAACGTGGCGGTCGCTCAGTTACCCTTGGATAACCAAAGTATCACCAAACCCAATATCTCTGTTTAGGAATAGGAGAGTACATCACCAGCACGGTGGTCGCACCGTTACCCTTCGATAACAGCAGTATCACCGAGACCGGTAATGCCACGGATTGGTTTAGCAAAGCGTAGGCTCGCAAGGTCGCACAATTACCCGTGGGTAATCGCAGTAACAGGCTAACCTAGCAATGCTTATTAAGGAATATCTCGAGCGGCTAAGATATCCTAAATTTTGTGGGTTCTATTTCCCTTACTTCCTCAGTGTTGTACGATAGACAGGTGGTTAAGAAGATGCAAAGAAACTCGTGATTGAGAATAAAAATAAGATCGCCATATTCTATTAATGATATATAAAATGAGTCTTACAAAAGTGTTCAGTGTTAGTGTAGCTTTGTTACACGGACCTTCGTTGTTGTTCGTCTGTTCACGCACTGTTTTCGCTGGTTAACAATACACTTTAAGAACTAACTCTAATTTTGGTCGGAGGTGCAGGGCACTACCTTCCTCGAGAATAACCCCGTATTCTCACGTCTGGATTGATTGTGAGTACAATTTTGGTCGAAAGTAACTCTGTACGATCTTCCTCAAGAATAACCCCGTATTCTCGCGTCTGGTTTTGCTTCGACGGTGACTAATGCATGATCTACTACTATCTGGGCAGAGCTTCGCCCTTAGGAGGTGATCAAAAACTAATGACGACGAGGCAGTTTTTGGGCGAGCTTATATACCCAAAAACCGTCTCGGAGTGGGGAAAACTCTATGGTTTTTCCATCGGAAGGTGGTGTTTGAATGAGAAAAAGCAGGTAGAACTAACCTGCGGTCCGGTTTTCCAGTTTGGGGGGTTGTGGAATGCGGGGGTGGTTGATGCGAAGCGGAGCCTGAGCTCCCAAAAACCGGTTTTGTGCACGGAAAAGCGACTCTATGTGGAACGATTCCAGAATATTCTATAGTATTCAAAAGGAAAAATTGTCTGAGAAACGTGAGGATGTAACACTTTAAAGTTGTTGTGGTTACATGGGTGGTTGCATAAGTTATTATGGTTCATTAATTTGTTAACATAAATTGTTTAATTCTTTCATACATGTTGATACATTTACAATTTAACAATAGGAATGGACAACTATGGATGATAGTCAGTGCATCAATGGCACTCCTCGAAAAAGTGCTTTAGGCATAAAGACTTTTGACACCAAGCGCATTTGTCAATTGCAATTTCGCTGCAGACATCGCACCTTGGTCGAATTTCCACGGAAGTAAAACAATATTTTACCAGATTCTGAAGCCGATTCGGCCAGTCATCTACATACCCACTTCTGTACCACGAATATTTGATGAAATTTTCAAAACTTGGCGATGAGAATCATTCGTGGTAAATAACCAAATGTTCGTGGTACAGGAGTGGGTATGTAGATGAGCTGCCGGATCGCTTCCAGAATCCGGTAGAATATTGTTTTACTTCCGTGGGAACTCAAACAAGGTGCGATGTCTGCAGCGAAGTTGCAATTGTCAAATGCGCTTGGTGTAAAAAGTCTTTATGCTTAAAGCACTGTTTCGGGGAGTACCATTATTGCACTGATTATCATCAATAGTTGTCGATTCGTATCGTTAAATTGTAAATGTATCAACATGTATGAAAAAATCAAACAATTTATGTTAGCAAATTAACGAACAATAATAACTTATGCAACCACGTTAAGGAGTGGCGCGCGCGCGCGGTCACTGACAGCGCAGCTACAGGGGCGCTCAGCGAAGAATAATACAAATTTGAAAATCTGTGGAGGGAATTACAAATATATGTACACCGTCGATTTTGTAACAAAAAATGCTACATTTGTTCTTATATGGACCATCGCTGTATTTCGTGCAATGAGTATGACTGTTTTATAAACGTTAATCTCCGCAGGACTCGAGCCTCTGCGGGAAACGGCCGGTAGAATAGGATAGGCGGATTGGTAGGTTAATAAACTCTTAACAGGGAATTCCCCGAAAATCAAATTAATTATTCGGTTTCACAAATAATTCCGACACCTTATATAAATGCGAGAGAAAGAAGAAGTGGTAAATAGAGTCGGCGGTTGCTCCAAAGAACCTGGCTCGCCGCGGATTATCGGCGGTCTCGGTACCTGAAACAAAAAGTGGAGCGGTTTTTATAGCTAGAGTTTGTCGCGCGTCGAGTTCGCTCGACGACGGGACGTAAACACTCTCGCTCGCACTCGTCTATCACGTATCCGCACTGGTAATATTCACGTTATCTTCTTTCTTCTTTTGTGGTTGAATTGCTGACTCCTTATGCACCGAATTTATGCAGCTCCAAGAGGATTCTCTCCTGCTTCGAGCTGTGCGGTGCGTTCGGTAGTGGCTGCAGTAGTTTCTTAGATTCGGTCGAAATTATATTTCGATTTCCGAATCTAAGCCAGTTCGCCGCGATGTCAACAAACGTTAATCCGCTCGTGACAACAATGCTCGGCGACGAATTTCGAGCTCACAACAGCCTCAGGTCGTTACTCCGACCACGGAATCAGCTGTTTTCTAACAGATCGAAATTCGTACCTGAATACTGCACTTGTGGACTGTATTTTCGTTGGTGGAGTACCCTTGTACGCACTCTCGGTATCTCCTCCCGAGGCTGTGGTCTGATCCGATCTGTCCCTGAAGTATCTCCGTCGCTTCTGGCCTGGACTGCAAAGGTGTAGCCTTTGCAGGGAAACTTCTCCTGTTAGAAACGCCGTGGATTCCTCCTGCTCGCGCACGGGTCGAACTGCTAAACCAGCAATGCGTTCGGTGGCCCGCGATTTTCGGCTGGTCGTTTCTTGCGGGTAGAAGCTTCAGCTCGCGCACGGGTCGAGCGTTTATAGTTGAGGCTTGCTCGATGGTCCGTGATTTTCGGCTCCTGCCAAGAAGTGAGGCTTATGCCTACGCGGAAGGCTGCGTATTTCTTCTGCGTTGCGAAGTTGGCTTATTGCACTCTTCTGCACGACGACGGTGGAACAATCGGTCTTCTTTTCTGCAGGTCCTCGAAAATGAATCGTCTCAGTCTTCTTCTATTTGCTTCTAGACGTCTTGCTACTTCAAGAGCCAGAAACCAAGTGGTCGGTTCTCGGAGCCCTTGCACCTTCGAAACCGCGGAATTTCGGGGGAAATATCCCCACTCCTCTTCCCCTCGGACAATGACTTTGCTCGCGAATCCTTTATCTTGAAGTTCCCGAATCTTCTATCCTGTGTTACCGCGTTCATCGCCCGAGGCCAAACGTTGACCCCTCGCGAACGTTCGGAAGTCACCGAGCGCGCGCGAGTTTGTGCCTCGTGTTTAGCTCTTTTTTCCGCGAGTTTGCCTTCGGTTTTTTCTCTATCGCGGCGACAAAGGTTTGAACCTCTGTTCTCGCGATCTAACCGACTAAATTACCGACGATCTAACTGGAATTTAACAACGCGCGATTAATTTGACGGATTTTCTATTGCGGCTACGAATTTCTTTCGTGCACGCTATGTTACCCGTTTTAATCCGCGGAAATTCCCTACGTGATCGAATGGATATTAAACAATGACAAATACATTTTTTTAAACAATTGTTTTATAGTTGCTAGATTGCGGCGGTCGCGCACGCAATGCAACTCGGTTCGAGGGTTCGCTAGGGAAGCGGAAGTGAGGGAGAGTAATTTTGTGGAGAGACACAATTTTAATTACACACAATATAATTTTTTATTTTAAAAGATATACACGCTGAATTAGTTGTATGTCTTAATTTGCCTGGCGAGGAAATCCTCGGCGAGCAGCGGCGTCCCGTTATCCAGCAACCTGGAAACAAAAGATCACAAGAATGTTGGTAAACAGTTCGATACTTCAAGCGAGGCAATAGCGAGCACGAAGCACTCGCAATTACTCTCTAATAATTCGATATGTGGACTGTAATGATTTGACTTGATTAAATCGTGAAATTGGCAAAACCAATACTTCAATTTCTTTTCCTTCTCCGAGACAGAATTTCTTCAACACATAGGAGGTCGTAAAGCTCCTATGTGTGTGCGATTTCTTGATGGGAAATTAATTTCCTCCGAATCGCGAAATTCTCTTTACTGCTGAACTTGGAAATTCGGCAGTGAATCGGGGAGCCTGCGTTCAGCGACGCGCGGGACGGTAATCCGTTCCGCTCGTGACCGCGAGACAATAGCGAAGCTGATTATCGCTCAATCACGATAACCAGCAGTGCGATTAATCTCTTTTATTCAAGAATTTATTCTTTGATGCGATCACGAAGGTAGTCCGCGAAGGAAATAGATGCATGCAAATCTCGCGAAGCGAGTATTAACCAGGCTGGAGGAATACAAACACGAGGATTGCTCTCGGATTGTTCCGTGTGCTCAGCTCTGTGGTTGGCATGTAAGTGACGACTCGTCTTCGATGCTTTCCAAAGGAAAACAAAGACGAGTCGTACTTAGGTGGCGTTTGATAAGAATTCTATTAGCACTTACCTATCGCTCACCTGTTGGTTCTCTCGCGTACAATAAAGGAAATTAACCGGTGAAAACGTTCGAACACGCAACTCAGTCGGGCGAGTCGACTTTTCACTCTTCACTTTATTTCACGGAAATGACCGAACACGCAACTCAGTCGGGCGAGTCGGTTGTAAACATTTCTCTTCATATACTAGCGCGTATCAACGGATATTAAACAGTGAGAATATTAGAATAATAAATAGAATATTAAACAATAATAAATATTTTTCAAGGATTGTTATATTTTATTTTAATACGTTCAAAACTATTCAATTTTTGTTTAAAAAATTTTCCTCTATCTTTAACGGTTTCCGAGTTAGCCATTTAGGGGTCGAACTTTGAGGGCTGGTTTCAGCCCTTAAACTTGAGTTACCGCAGCTTAAAAAAATACGGGTCCCTAACTTTTGGTCTTCTTGAAGCCTACAAAGTCTCAAAAAAATCGGAGGCGGACCATTCGAGTAGTTCCCTTGTGAGTGACGTCGTCGGTCCGCCTGGAGTACTATGTTCTGTGTCCAGCGTATCCCCGAGGGTGTGGCTCTCAAGTCCGGCAGTCCTGTGGTCCAGAGACGGTTTCGGACGTGGTAGTAGGGCGGTTGTCATGGCGTGTGGCTGTCCAGGTCCGGACTCTCCGGTGGAAGCGGGATGGTTGGTGGCGGTCCACCTGTTCCGGTTGTCCGAGGATGGCGCTTCGGCCTTGGGCAGTTGTGGAGGGTGTTCGGAAGGTCCTCTTGGCTGCTGTGGTCGGTTACTCTCTCCGGTGTGGTGGTCCTCCAGTGGTGCTGAAAATGGACGAAAAATACCTGCGGACTGTGGGAATCAAACCCCGGTCTGCCTGGTGGTAGGCAGGTGCCGTAACGACTCGGCCACCGGGGTATTTGGAGGTAGTATCCTGTTACCAGGTGCTTGATGCGCTCCGGCTGGTATACCTTCGTTCTGTTTATGACCGTTGGAGCGTCCGGTGGTAAGCGTGTGTGCGGAGGTTACCTTATCCGATATGATCGAGGAGGCCCCCTGTGTTATCGATTCCTTCTTTACCTTGAGTGGTGGCTTCGGGTATTTAAGCTGCTCGCCAGGGTTCGTGGCGTTCGGCAGGAAGCACTTCGATATCTCGCGATAATTGAAGATTGCGAGTTGGGGTTCGATATGACGTGGTGTGCCGTATAGTTTGCGTTGACCTTGTTGCATTGTGCGTTGTGTCTTGCGTACGGCGTCCTTCGGATTCGCGAGTCCTTTCGTCTCTTTCCTTGGTGCCTACCGTCTTCCTGGCGAAGTCCAGAAATGCATTCCAGTGTTGTTCTTTATCGAGGGCGAGTCGTATGAGATTTTCTTTGGTGATGTTGCATCCCATTTTGTGTTGCAGTTCCAATCTCTCCGCTTCCCATCGAGGACAGAAAATGGTGTGCTCGGCGTCGTCTCGTATTTCCTCCGTGCAGTACCAGCAGTTTGGCGATTGCTCTTTACCGATCCGATGTAGGTAGCTGGCGAAGCAACCGTGACTCGTAAGTAGTTGGGTTAAGTGAAAGGTAACATACCCGTATCTCCTGTCACACCATTTGTGAACATCCGGAATTAAATTTTTCGTCCATTGGCTTGTGGTTACGCAGCTGTTCCATCTGGATTGCCATAATTGATTTCACTTGGATTCTACGGTTTCAAGTTGGATTTTCCCAGCGAAGGTGTCCGCCCTCAGGCGAGCCAGAATGTCTATAGGCGGGGTGGACGCTATAACCAGTAGGGCTTCGGTGGGTACGGTACGGTATGCGGAGGCTATCCGTAAAGCCGCTAACCTCTGCGCCTTGCTCATTAATGCCACGGTCTTCTTGCATTTTAGGACCTTCTCCCAGGCTGGAACCGCGTAGAGGAGGATGATAGCGTTGACGATATTGGCTTGAATCTTCCTTGTTTTGCTCGCGGTTCCTCTCATGTTCGGCATGATGCGGCTCAGGAGACTCGTAGTGTTGTTGGCTTTGTCGCACATATATTTAACGTGCACGTGGAAACGTTTGTACCTGTCGATGATCACGCCGAGGTATTTAACGCTGGCCGATGCCTTTAGTGTCGTATCCTTCCAGCGAATGCTGTTGATATTTTCTTTTGTGTTCCCCGCCAGCTGTATTAATCCTGTCTTTTCTACTGCGAGCTGGAGGCAGTGTCTCCAGACTTGGTATCCGCTGGACGCATGCGCGTACTTTTTAGCCCCACTCCAGCCCTACTCTAGCCCTACTGAAGTCTCTATTATTTGAAGAAAGGGGCACCTTTAGTCGCCCGACAGTGAAGCGTCATATAAAATTTTGAAAAAACAAAAACAAAACATCGACAAAAAATAAACAGTTACATCCTATTGTAATATTCACTCTTAGCCGTTATATGGTCCTGTAAAGATTAAATTGGGAAGGGTTTAAAGCGGGATTTTTTTATTGCATGGTACTTGGTATTTAATGCTGAAAACAAAAAAGCATCTTTTAGCCAAACGCGAATGAAATAGTGAAACGTTGACTCTGACATTTCATTCTAATTTTGAACACTTTCGCGGACTACACTGATTGTGCGATTCAACTTGCGGTACCCTCAAAATCAGGCTTTAGGGCCACACATCAGGCTATAGCTACGATACTGCACAGAGTAGCACAGAGCGTGCTTTGTGGGGTTTAAAACTCGCGCATGCGTCCATCGGATACCAAGTCTGGAGACACTGGCTGGAGGTAGTTTTTTTCCAACCATTTGGCAGTCCTGGAGAGTGCAAGGCAAGCCCTTTCCTTGACAGCTTTGACAGTTTTGGCCTTGATGAGTATGGCCAGGTCGTCAGCGTAGGCAATATTCTTTACGTCGCGAGACTCGTGCAGCCGTACTAGGCTGTAGTAAGCTACGTTCCAAAGGGTAGGAGCCAGGGCCGATCCTTGTGGGACCCCTGCGGTTGATTGGAAAGAGATGCTGTTTGGAGGTCCGGAGGCGATTACCGTTCTTTCCTTGAGGTAACTCTGAATGCTCTTTATTAGCCAGGGACCTATATACCTTTTCCGTAGAGCTTCGATGATCGCTTTATGGCTACACTCGTTGAAGGCGTTTTAGATGTCCAAGGTGATCATAATTCCAAAATGACATCTGCGCGTCGTGGCTTCAGCGAACTGAATTACCTCTCTTATTGCATGTGTGGTGCTTCTCTTTTTCCGGAAACCGAATTGCAGTTTGGATAATCCTCCTGTGGCTTCTAGTTGTGCGACCAATCTGTCCCTTAGGATGATCTCGTACAGTTTGGCTATTGCATTTACGATGCATATAGGTCTGTATTTTACCGGTTTGTCCGAGGCCTCATTATCTTTTTCTTTCGCAGGCTTTTCCTGTAGTACCAGTCGCTGTTCCTTCCATTTGGCTGGGAAGTGGCCCTTTGCAAAGCACAGGTTCAGAAGGTTGAATAGGAACAGAGGACGATCGGTGTTTAATTCCCTGATAACCCAGGCAGGAATCCCATCGGTACGAGGTGCCTTATTTACCTTTAACTTTTTAATTGCTGCATTGATCTCGTCGGCCGTGATCGGGGTTGGAGGTTTGTCCGTCGGTGTTACAATAGGGCGTTCCGGTGGGTCTTCCGTCGATGGTGGCGTCTCCGAGGATATTTTAAACAATTCACTCGCCACTTCTTCTTCTCTCTCAGGAGGTAGGAAGGATGCTTTTCCGCATCCCTTGAGGTTGTTCATGACGATATTGTACGGAAGTCCCCAGGGGTTTTTATCGAGCTCACTGCACAGTTCCTTCCATTTCCTTTCTTTCTGCGCTTTAATTTCGTTGGAGAGAAGCTTTTTCTTCCTCTTAGCGTCTTCTCTGAGTGCGTCCAAGTCGGCCGGGTTTTTGGACGCGCTCTGGTGTACTTTCTTTTTGCTTTCAGGGCATCTTTACGAAGGTCGGCTATATGCTCGGTCCACCAGTAGTTTGGTCTTCTGCTGGGGTTTCGGATTCTAGGCCGCATGGAGTTGTCACAGGCTTCTTCGATGACACGCAGCGCTGTTTCTATAACTTCCGTGAGGTGGAGCTCCTATGCCTCCATTTTTTCCATTGCCGGGAGAACCGTGAGCTGTGTCTGGATGTCGATCGTTGTGACAAAGGTTTCCTTGCGAAAAGTCTTTTCGTTCCAGCGTAAGTGCCAACAGTTGTCCTTCTTAACGTCTTCTCCTTTATTGCAGCCTATCCGTGGGTGGACCTGGTGGAGGATATAGGAGTGATCGCTGCCGGAGAAATTCGACAGCGTCTTCGTGTCTACCTTGTAGAGCTGCGAGAATTTCTTGTTCACGAACGCTACGTCGATTTTCGAGGACTTTTGGCAGTGCGAGAAGGTAGGCGAAGTGTCGTCCGAGGTTGGATATAGGCCGAGCTTGTTCATGAGTTCTAGGAGAAGTCTACCGCGGCGGTCCGTGGACTTCGATCCCCAGGATTCCGATTTAGCGTTGAAATCGCCCGCTAAGAAAATTGGCCCTTGGGTGTGGATTAGAATATCTTCTAGTCCATTCAGGTATGATAAAAACTCTGTATTTGACATGTTGGGAGAGATGTATCCGCTAATAAACGTTATGCCATTGATTTTTAGGCCCACGAATCCGCGTTTTTTAATTTTTTGATCGGATACTTGGTATACTCTGTTCGACCTGTTGGGGACTCCGATGGCAGCTCTCTCGTCGCGGTCGACCTCCCAGTTACGTTCGGCTCTGTATGTCTCCGAGATCAGGGTAATGCCCGCATTGATTTCGTTTACTTTTTGTGCGAGAAGATCGTGGGCTAGACGAGCGTGGTTGACGTTAAATTGTATTATTTTAAGGTTTACCGCCATTACCTATTTATTGGGGCCTGTTCCATCAGTTTTTTGACGAGCGGACAGCTTAGTGAGGCCGAGACGTGGGTTACTGCGGTTCCTTCGAGTCCCAGACTGGCAGAGGCGATGCATTTGGCTTCGTTTTTACACTGATCCATCTCGTGTTCCAGACTACCACACTTGCGACAGCTGATCTGTTTTTCTTTCAGGTGTTCGCAGGCGGCTGCGATATGTCCGATCCGATGGCAACGGAAGCAGCGGATAACACGGCTGACTGCCGCGAGCGAGCAGAGCAGGTAACCCACCCTGATTTTCTTTTTCTCGATTATTTTTTGTCCTGTCTCTTTGTCCGTGACGAAACCTGCTGTTTTCGTACCGACGCGGGTTTCCCGGAGGTATCTGAAACGTGTTTTATTTTCCCCTAGGTGGCCGAAGTCCGTTTGCATTGTTTGCTCCACTTCGCTTTGGTCGGTGATGAGATCGAGGCCTCTTATTTCTATGTCCACCAGAGTTTCCAGAATGTTTATCTTTGCGGTGAGGCCGAGCGATTGTTTCAGGGATTTGGCTACGTCGTATTTGCGGCCTGTTTCCTTGTGTACCTCAAGGAGGAGGTTCCCGTTCCTGGTTCTCCTTGTTCTAGTGATGCCGGCTTCGATAAGATTCTTATCGCTCCTTACCGCGCGAAGAGCGTTTTCGAGAGTCGTCTGGTCGTTAATTTGCACCGAGACGGCGTCGTACTTCGGGTTTGCTCTGTTCCTTATTTTTTGCGCTTCCTGATTGACTTTATCCCTCTTTTGTGGGTTCCTTCTTTTCACCACTTGCGCCCAGGTACCTTCCTCGTCGGCGGTCCCTTCCGAGTCTTTGTGGTGCGAGCTGTTTGCCAGGGGTTTGATTCCCGAGTTTTCGGTGACTCCTCGTTTGGCCTTACTGATGGCCTCTATCTCACAAGAGGAGGACTAGACTTGTGGGTCACCGATTTTGTTCTAATTTTGTGTGGACCTTTATTTAGTCAAGATATGAATATGCGTGTTGTAAAGAGGCGCAACATTTTGTTGTTGCCGAGATATTCAAGGTCAAAAAATTAATGTTTTGCGATTGAACTGAAACTTTACAGCCGTATACAGGGTTGAAGAATAAACACCATATATTTCTTATTCTTGCAATTAAACATTGTTTGCAGAAATACCCTACCTAGAAATTCAAGAGTTGCGAGACTGTTTTCAACAAACCGACGTGGCTATGTTGGTAAAGCATTGGCCCAACGATACTGTGGACCCGTGTTCGATTCCGGCGAGTTGTATTTTACGTACATTTTTTTTCTTTTTTTCTGCTTTCTTTTGCCTTTTCTCAGCATGTACCAGGAAGAAAACACATTTAATATCAGAATATAAAAATATGTATAATATTATTGCATTGGGAGGAACAGGAGGAAAAGACTATGAAAGTAATATCATTTTTGTGTATTATTATTATTCAAATATATGTTACATTCTTTAGGGTGAAATGTGTCATATAAACATTTAAAACATAACGCACGATATTTTTTAACATAAACCAAGTCTGTTTTGATCAGAGTATTCTTCAAGCACAATGCGTTTGCGGAGCACAATCGTTTATAAAATATGCTTGGTGTAGAACTGTGTTAGTTAGGCTAATGAGTCTACTTTATGGCTCCTGCTTATTGTCCGTTTACCCGGTATACTTGTGTTAATGTTTTTCATACCGGTGCGCTACTTAGCCTTAATCTGCACGTTCCCGAGCCACCGGTTGCTCCGCGCGCTTATTTACGTTTTTTGTCACCGCGTAGCGCCGCGGTGCCCGATTTCGTGCATTCCATCTGATAGTACGCGAGGTACATTCAGTTATTACGAGCAACTTGTCCGATCCAGACTATTGTTCCAATCCACGCCTATCGTTATTTCCTTCGTTGTTACTCTTGCACTTTACCAGGTATGTTAATTTTTTATTTGTTGTTAGTGCCCGCCCCTTGTTCATTTAACTACAGTTCTCTGATTGTTTATTGCAGGTTTCCTTCCGCTTCCACGAGGGATCACGCCTATCTTGTGTTTACTAGCCTGGCTAGGTTAGGTTCAGTGCTCTCTTGCATATGCCTACTGCGTAGCTGATACTGAACGTGTTATCCTGCTTCTAGCTACCTGCACTTATTCTGAGGGCCTGTATATTTCGCTGGATCTCTTGTGCGCATCCACCTACTCTCAACTTGCTCGCTAGATTTGCGTCGCCTACTATTCTCCGGGTCTACGGCACGTGGAGCCCTGTCAGGTAGGACCTCGCTTGTCGTGTGTCCGTCTTTGTTTCCTACGTTAGTCTACTGCCTTTGTTTCCCTTAGCCTCGTTAGCGGATAAGTTAGACATCTGGCCGGAACGCGTGAGTTTATTGCCGTCTTTTTGCCTATCTATTCGTTTCGGCCCGGTCCCCTCTTTGCCTCCTTCCTTGTCCGTTATGGGAAGACTGCCTCAGTTGTTGATTATTTTCAGTGCCATTGCCATTGCCGGACAAGCATTCGCGCCTACTCTACTCCTATTTGGGATCGCCTGCTGCTTTCTTGCCCCTCGTCGCCAACGTTTCGGCTACATCTTTCTTACATCCGCACAATCGGTAAGTCTCTGATAACTCCCTTACTGCTGAAGCTGATTGCTCCTATTTGTTTTATTTTGCTCTCTCTTATCTTTTACCTTCTTGCTCCGTTCTGATCTCGCTTGCTTGGCTTTCTTTCGCCTGCTTTCTCTCAGTTGGTCTAGGGTTACCATGAGTGGGTCCAGCGTCTCCAGTACTGGAAGTGGCTCCGATCCCTCCCCTACCCGCGGGTTGGTACAAACGAGGGTGCATATGCGTCACTGTTTATTATTTCTTTATGAAACTGAGCGCACCCTCGATGACGCCTATGAGATGCTATCGGCCCTATTCCCGGCGGGGGTGTGCCGCCGCACTTGCGCCTCATGGTGGGCCCGATTCGAGGCTCGCTTATTTGATCTAAACGATCGACCGCATACGGAGCGGCCGCCTGTGGCAGGATCCGACGGGATTGTCTTGGCCTTGGAGGCCAATCCTAATGCCTCTATCCGCGGGGTCGCCGCTATGCTTGGGGTATCGCGGTCTGCTGCGCATCGGGCGATGCACCGTATTGGGGTCGCGCGCCATGGACGTCCCTCCCCTCGATATGTATTTACCCCCAACGTATGCAGAGCTCGTATTGACTATTGCCAGGAGCAGCTCTCCAGATATGAGGCCGACCCGTCACACTTGCGCAATATCCTGACCTGCGGTGAGCTCTGGGTGGAGTTGGGTCTTTCGGTCGGTGACCAGTGCTAGGCGGCCCCCGCAAGCGCCGTTTCTGCCCACAGCCGTTCCCCGCTATCAGCTGCCGCCGCCGAGGAGGGGTTTGTCGCCCCGCCCCTTCCCGAGTCTCCCGGCGTTGGGAGAGTGCTAGTCTGTGTTTGGTGGAGCTGGCGCGGGCTCGTTCGCGTCTCCGTGCGCCCGGTACCCACCACGCCCCGAGACTACTGCGGCCAAATATGCAGTGCCTTTAACAGAATGCAGAGCCTTCGACTCCGCCCTCGCAGAAATACGCCGGTGTTCCTCCTTCGTGAACATAACAGACCCTGCGTCAGCGCTCTATCCCGAGAGGCGATCGAGCGACAGGGGGTGACTGTAATGAATTTACCGCCATATTCAGGGGACGTTTCCCCGACCGAATTCCAGTTATTTCGGGAGCTCCGAGGCGCGTTACGAGGCCGCTTGTTTGAAACGGCCACCGAGGCCGCTTGTTTGAAACGGCCACCGAGGTCGCAGGTTTTGTACATTCCTACTTTACCGATAGGATCCCTACAAGCTATTATCGCCGTGCCCTCGAGCTAATGCCTTGGCGCTGGCGTCGTGTGGTCGCCGGTAATGGCGAGTATCTAGATAATTAGGTCGCGCCGATATGATTATTTAAGTTAGGTCAGCTATAGGTCATGCTATCCGTCCCAAGGTGCGATCGTTCACTTTGTTAGGTGGCGCCTTTGTTTAATTAGGTTTAAGTTGTTCTACACTGCTCAAAACAGACATGGCATAGAAAAATTTTGTTGAAAAATAGGCCAAATTGGATTGACGATAACTTGGTCAAAATTAATCAAAAAATTACGATTTTTTTTTAAATTGAAGCCTGGAGTCTCTACTTTCGATTCCTGTATTTGAAATTTAAATTCGATGCACGCCTGCTGCTACAAACTCTTAAAACTGAGGCCATGTTTAACATGTCGAAATTTGCGAAATTCAAGAAAGCCTACGGACTCAGCAAAATTTTTCTCGATAAATCCAAAACCGGCAAAAGGAGGGCGGAATCTTCCTCTTTAAAACAAAAAAAAATTCAAGTCGCTACGATTTTTCGTTCCAAAGTTATCGTGTTTTAAAGCAACCCTTCCATTTTCGTTGCTATAGTACCGCCGGCATCGGTATTACCCAATGTGCACCACGGGGAGGTTGCCGGTCGGATTTTGCACATCATGCGCGGGTGCCGGTGCTGGAGATTCTGTTGAGGTCCCAATGAAACGTACTTTATATTTTTTTTAAATCTGTTTCCGTAATTTCAGTAATAGAAAATATTATATGATTCCAAATTTCCTTGGCCCACATACTTGGCAGACATTAATTTCACTACTTTTTCACGCCATAAAACCACTGCGCTATATGTACTTGGCGCGTTTTTGCACGTTACATGCACGATGTAATGTCATTTTTTGGGATTTCAATCCTTTTTGTACATTTATTATTCTACAATATTTCTGTTGTTTAACTTCAGCTTTCACTTTTACCGGTTTTATGCGACACATTGCATACAATGTGTGCTTATTTGTTTTTTAGTATGTATACCCAATTTCCATTTCCTGTCCTTATATTAAGTGTCGTGTTAGAGTAAAAAACAATATCTTAAAAATTACCAGAGCATATCCAAAGAACCATACGAATTCGTCATCGGATTGAAAGCGAAATTTATGATTAAATTGTTCATTAGATCAAATTAATTGCATATTACATATTAAATGCGCACGAGAAATTGGAAGTATCAAAAAAGCATATGCAAAGTTGGGTAAAATGAAATTTTAGAAGATCACAATTCGGTCTAATGAACAATTTAATCACAAATTTCGCTTTCAATCTGATGACGAATTCGTATGGTTCTTTGGATATGCCCTTGTAATTTTCATGAATTTGCTAATACTGCTATTACAAATTGCAAAATTCAAATTTGTATTGTGTATTATTTACTCTAACACGAAACTCGTAAATGTAACGTCACAATTAGCGCAGGAAATAATACAACGTGGAGTACAAATCCAAGTCTTGCAACTTCATTTATTGTAAACAGACTATTACCAAATTTCCAATTTACGAATCCGCCAACAGAAATCAGTCTCCAAATGTACCCTAGTAATGGTCAGAAATTTGTTAACAGTTTGTTTACAACAAATAAAGTAACACGATTTGGAGTTGTACTCCGCGCTGTATTATTTCCTGCGCTTATATTAACATTTACGAGTTTCGTGTTAGAGTAAGTAATACACAATACATGGTATAAATGGGGCTTTCGTCTGCCGTTAATTATTTTTTCCAATAATTATTTTTATAATTTATAAACAATTATGTCCTTTAACAGTGATTGTGATGCAGGATCGCAAGGCGAATCCACCCATCTGCACCATAAAATCGTTTGAGACCCACCCCTAAAAAGTGTAAAGGACTACCCTCTTGAATAACAAGAGAACGGTACGGTAGAGAGAAAAATGTTATAAGGAAAAGTAGGAAAAGTAGGAAAACTCAAGGAATACTTTGGAAGGGCATACAAGAATTCACGAAAATTTCATTTGTTAAAACAGCTTAAACATGTTGCAAATTACACAAAATTAATGTATATCATATAAAATAACATGGTTTCATATTTGCTTTCATGAAAATTGAATTTTTTACATGTTTATATTAAAATTCCTACTTGTGCGACTTTATTATTCTTGTAATTATACTTACGGTTATACTTACGGTAGGTACATCAGAAGTGTGAGGTAAAATTTTACCAGTTGGATTTGCAATATAAACATGTAATAAATATCATTTACAAGAAATTAAACATTAAACGATATAATGTATACATGTTACATATAGTATATCGTACATAAGTTTGTATATAAAGTAATGATTAACATGCATCAGAGTTGCAAATTGCACAAAATTAATGTATATCATATAAAATAGCATGGTTCGATATTTGGTTTCTTGTAAATTATATTCATTACATATTTATATTGTGAATCCTACTGGTAGAACTGTACCTCACACTTCTGATGTACTTACCGTAACTATAATAATTACAAGAATTAGTGTTTGAGTTTGTTGGATTGGAGGTATTCATAACGCAGGTAAGTTTTGGCCATGTACACAATCCTTAAGAGTATGATGAGATTAAAACACACTTTACGTTTCAACTCCCAGGTTTGGAGTCCTCTTCAATTATATTACAACATAGTGTCAATAAAAATAAACGACAAACATGAAAAATCTTATCCATTTCCTACATTTGGCGTTAGGTATGGGACTAGAACAAAGTGCGCAGGGAAGATGATAAGTATTAATGCCAACTTACTTTAATCGAAGGCTGACGGAGCGCTTTCAAACATGAACTTGTGAGTTTAAGCGAGCCTGGAACGCTTGCATACAACAAATGACATAACGAGGCATGAAATTCTATATCTTGAAGAACAAAACTTGTAAACCGTGGCGTTCCAATCCTGTATGTTGACAAAGTCCTATGTAAAGAACAGGGTACGTAGCGGTGAGGAGTGAGTCTCCTTTGCACACATTCCACTTTGGACACGGGCCGTTTTGGAAACTGCGCACGTGGAAACAGCGCACAGTGGAAACTGCCCACATTGGAAACTGCCCACATTGGAAACTGCCCACAGTCAAAATAGTGTAGAGTGGAAGTTGCACACAGCAAATGTGGGAACTGTGTACAGTATACGGAGTTCACAGTGGACCTTTACCACACGAAAAGTGGTGTCGGCTGCAGGGTACTGCGTACACACCTTAACTTTAATCATGCATGATTCGTACTGAAGTACTTTCAGGTATATCCCTGGTATTAACTATTGCCAATTGGCCATTATTTGTAAGTTATACGTCTGTGCCCCCTTCCCCTCATCTGGCACTGACCTGACCTGTGACTGTAAATCATAATGAGACTTATCACGTATTGGAGTTGCGCCCCCTTCCCCTCATCTGGCACTGACCTGACCTGTGACTATGAAGCAGAATGAGACTTATTAGGTTTTACAGTCACAAGTCAGTCATGCTAACACATGTATGATGTGTGCAGTTTCCACAACCACGTGTCGTGATTCCACTGTGGGCAAGCTCGAACATGTCCAGATTCCACTGTGTCCAACTTCCAACGTGGGCAAATTCCACTGTGTCGAACTTCCAACGTGGGCAAATTCCACTGTGTCCGAAAATCCACATGTGCGCAAAGTGGAACGTGCGCAAAGTGGACACTCCCAGTGGTGAGAGTTATGTAAGGGCCATTCCACGTGAAAACGATCACTTTTGGCAGCAGGTCCTCCGATTTTGTTTAAATTGTAGTATGCTGCAGTTTTTGCAAAATAATGGTAAGTTTAATTCATCATTTCGCTGAAATAAAAAACGTTAAAAACATACGGGCTGTTGAAAATCGCGAAAAAGTGCATTTTTGCCAAAACTTGACCCCATAAATAAATTAATATCTCCGAAACTATGGCACTTATCGCGAAGTTTTTTTTTTTAACTATACGAGAAAGAACCGCCCTTTCTGAATATATTTTTGTTTTTGTTATAGCTACCATTTTTCAACCTGAAAATTGTTAATTAATTTTTATTTTACAAAAACGACGACGTGCTCACGCTTTTAAAAATCTGAAAAAAAAATATGTTGTTAGTTGGACTTTTCTCGATCTCTATTGTCAATTTCGTTTTGTTCTTTTCATAATTGTGGTCAGGGTGAAGCTCCAAAGGGAGTCAGGTACGGTTCCAAGCGCCGCGCACTAGAGAATAGACCCTCGGATCGGGTCCATACCACACCTATATTGTTGATTTTACTGAATAACTGGATTCTGGGAGCGTTTTTACGATTGCTGTTTATCGTATTATTATCTAGTGTTACGAAATAATTTATTGTTTAAAATCCACGAATTGAGCGATTCGAGGTACGAATCGGTTTCGACACGTACGTTTCGAATCGCTCCGAACAAGCATTCCAAGTGTTGTTCTCCGCGTCCTAACGCCGCGATCACCGAAAGTTCTAAGTTTGCGTTGCCGGCTACGGTCATCAAACTCTCGAGAAAGATCGCGAATTCGGAAATAGAGAAAGAGAGGTCCGATCAACCGCGAGTGAGAGAGTGCTTACAATCCGCCGCCTGGAGGGGATAAGTCGCGCACCTTAGAGACGGAATCAGTCAAGCGGAACACTTGTGATTAGGCAGGCTTGGTGGATACACCAACTGTTGTGCACCGTGAACTTCAACGCGACGAACGAAGACGCTCCGAAAGACTTTTCGAACATCGCTCGACAGCCACGCACTGCTAGGAACCTAGCACTCTCTAAATCTAGGACTTCCACCTGGGACAGATATTGTGTGGACCTGCCCAGGAAAGCGGGAACGCTTGAGCGCGAAGAAAACGCAGCAAGGGAATCCGAGGAAGAGGGTACTCCCCCGCCTTCCGCAACTTGTGCCGTTTTCCAACTCTTCAAGGACCACTGACAGAGTTGAGCTCTTCTAATCGCCGTCCTACACACGACGGTTCGACGTCCCGCGAAGCGGTGCTGCAGGAGAACGAGCGAGTCATCGGAGAACCAGGAAGCGACCAACGATCTGGTGGACATTTCTACGTTGACACGGAGCACGCATACGTGTCGCGAGGAAATCCAGTCCCGCAGAGCGTCAACCCGATCCGAGTCAGCTGAGCGAGTTCGGTGCCCTCGCATCACAACACGGCACGGACTATTGTGTCTCCGGCTGACGATCGGCGAGCATAAGAAAGAGCTTTGCCTAACTGGCTTACGACGGATCACGGATTGTCGTGGTACCGAAGTCGCTACAATTTACATTTTCTTACTTCTTTTCCAGCCTACCTGTTCGGGACCAGAGGGAGCACGGAGCCAGCCGGACATCGGAATTCGGACCGTTCCCCTCCCCATATGACGCTACCTTGTACCAACACGAATAAATAAGCAATTTGGAAGTCAACTTTGCGTAATTTGCTCGAGTTCCTTGGCGTACGATCCTGTCCTAAGTTTCCTTCACCAGAACCAAGCGGCCCGGCTTGGCTTCCTAAAATAAATATTGTTGCGGATACCGACGAGTTAACAACATTATAGTACAATAATTTATGTTTTTTTCCCGTCTTTTAAACAAACTGTGATCTGGTCGTTGATCAGATCCCGTATTTTTTTAATATTTTTAATTTCAGCGAAATGATGAATTAAACCTACCATTATTTTGCAAAAACTACACCATACTACAATTTAAACAAAATCGGAGAACCTGCTGCCAAAAGTGATCGTTTTCACGTGGAATGGCCCGTACTTAACTGACTCTTGATTGATCTAAATGTAATGTGTCCAGCTGCTGTAGGATTTATATATTAAGAAAACGAAAATGATTTCGTTGCTTTTAAAAGATTCATACGTGTTACAACTCCTATAATACTTACTGTCTTGAAATTGCATCAAATATGTCCTTTGTTGTTCGACACGTTTCTCGGGATAGACGCAGCATCTCAGCTTTTAATAAATATTTTGCGACTGTCAAGTGATCAGGTAAATGATCATGCTTAATAATAACATTAATTTCTCCACTGTCCTGTGTAATTCCTAATCCTCGGCAAAAAGTGTTCCGACGGTTTGCACATCTGTACGTTCCCTTAATAGGTTTATCGATATTATATGTATAGCCCTTGTGAACATAAAAAACGCTGTTTTTGAATTTTCCCTTTATTATTTCCATAGCTGTCTGCAAGAATGCAACAGTTAACAGCATACAAGCATTGAAAGCTCGCACAACGGGCACTAATTGATTAATATCAGTGATACGTGCTAGTGTGTGGAAAGAAATGTTTAAAACCGACTCGCCCGACTGAGTTGCGTGTTCGGTCATTTCGTGTGAAAATACCTGCAAATTCGTACACAAGAGAACCAAACGGCGCATGATAGGTAAGTTCTATAAACAGGGATCCGGATCGAAGGACCCCTGGTCCCCACGGAGTGCAACCGAATTGTTCGAGGGATCGTATTAGGAGCGGAAATGAGGGAGAGTAACTTGTGAATGCAGACACAATCAATTATTAGGTTCTACCCAAGAGTTTATTTAAATAGTGCGACGCCGATCCGCCCGCGCCGTCGGCCGTACCCGCCCACGCGGACGGGATCGTTCGCAATCTGAATCGTTTGTGCGCTACTCGAGGATTCCCCCCGACTCGCCTACCCCGCGATTGGGCGCCAGGCCCCCGGAAGGACCAATATTTGTAATTAAAACGCGAGAGAGGATGTTGAGGCAAATCGCGGAAGGAAATTCAGCTCTCGTCACCCGGCGCGACCAGCTCAGATCTCTACAATTCGGGTCCGTGCTCAGCCCGAGGACCAACGCAGTCTGGCTCGGCCGTCGTAGTACGGTGGAGACGGCCGAGTATAGTCGCCAATCCCCTGAAAAATCAGGTATGCCACGAGCGCGAAGAAATCCCGAGGAAATGAGCCAATCCGGAGAGAAAGTGTTATGGATCGTTTGGTTGTAAGAAGGTTTACTTCTAATAAGTATCTATGTATTTATTCATCACACTTATAAGTACTAATAAAATAACAAAGTATAATATTCGTCTTGGCACACACAGTCTTTTGTCTCAGAGTACATGTTCTCTCTTTCTATTCTCAGCGTCGACTGCCCGCACGCGTGGCGTCGCACTGCGTTGCTCACGCCTTTGTTCCCGCGCAATAACCTTAAGCCTAAGTCATATGATAATAAAGCCAAACACACACACAGAAAGTACGTCATAAGAGATTTATTTCACAAAAAGAACGTAATTCGGTTGTTAGACAAGATGGCCGTCGAGGCCGGTTGCCGACTTCCGGTCAAGAACCACGTTGAGTTCGTATCTCACTCTTCGGCCAATCACAGGCCCGCTCACGCGTCGCGTGTTGCTCGCGGCCAATCAACGGGCTCGCCGCTGTCCTACTCTATGCCGGCCAATCACCGGTCCGCTCGCCGTTACACATTCCTAACGCGGCCGTACGCTCTCAACAAAGACTTGACTGGAAACCGGGGAGATTACGCACTTGTCCAGACTAGAAGCCCGTCGTGGTCATTTACTAGCTCTGGCCTGTACCCGATGAGGCCTCCGAGGGCCGGGGCCCCGCCTCGAAGCCGTCGCTCTAGGCTTGCGACTTTGTTTCCCCGGTAAATTACCCCCCAGGACTCTACCACCCTTCGACCACGACGAACTCCTATCCAGACTCTATTTCGAACCGTCCCGAGACCCCACAAACGACCACACACACACCGAAGACGCGCAGAAAGGAAAGATGTGCCACTTACCGTCACCGCCCGCTAATTAACCTGCTCCGCTTGCTCCTTGGCTCCTTCCCGCGACCACAAAACTCCCCGACTCAATATAATACGCGGCCGATTCCGGCACTCCGCTACAGGTCACTCTTTCTGACTCGCTCGTGATTGCAAACGTCCGTGATAAGGCTCTAAACGCTCCGTTGTACTCGTTGCCTCGCACGCCGGAAGTCAAGTGTCGCAGGTTAACACGCGGTCAGCGACGCGGACTCGTGACGCCGATTACGCCGCCTATAATTGGGAGGGTTGCGCTAGGAAGGTCCCGCGGCGGCCGACAGGTGGTGGGTCATGTCCCAAATTGGCATCGATCCGCTGCCTGGATCTTTCGGGTCCTCGTCCTGCTGCCTGCCTCGTTCCATCCGCCGCTGGTTTTCCTGTCAACTTCGGGATGTCGACCGGGTGATCAGTCCGGCCGACATCACCGAACTTTCCCTGTGGCTCAGAATATACAAGAACGGGGTTAGTCGTATACATATTTCGGTGGTGCGTGCTTGGCCCTTCGGAACGCGCGTCCCCCCCCGTGCGAGGTGCATTCCCAAACGCGGAGGTTGGCGGTGACGGAGCGAACTCCGGGACGCTTCGTCACAATAGGTACAAGCGTATTGCTATGTCTTCGCTCGACGAGTCAGTTCAGCAGTTGGCGTCGGCGAAGTGCTAGGCTCAGCTGTCTGGAAACAGAAGCACAATAGATTAGTTGTCAATATTGTGTGCTCAAGCGCAGCGACGGCGAGCGCGAAGCACTCACAATCGCTTTCTTCCAATTCTTTCAATTAGAGGACTGTATTAATTCTGGAATTCCTGATGTTAATTTTAATAAACTAATACCTGAATTAAGCTGATTCTTCTAATTCCGAGTCGAAATTATTTTAATTACGCGGAGGGTTGTAAATCCTCTGCGTGTTTGATCCATGTAAGAAAATGATTTTCTCGCGATCAACTAGTTTCGGCTACTGCACAGATTTAAAGTCTTCGCAGTGACTCGGCGGAGCCTGCGTTCAAGACGCGCTAGACGGTGAGCCGCCACGCTCGTGGCTGCGGAACAATAGATGATCCGATTATCGCGCTACCGCGTTAATCGTGATTCTAATTATTTCTATCTATTGGAAACATGATATATTCGAAAGGCTGCCAGGAAGGTATTCCGAATTAGCTTGATGGTATGCAAATACTCGCGAAGCGAGTGTATACGGGCTGGCGGAATATGTCTGCGAGGATTGACGCTCGAGTGCTTCCTTCTGCTCAGCTCGGTGGTTGACATGCAAGTGATGGTTCCTCTTCGCCGCTTTCTTGAGGAAAGCGGAGACGAGCCGTATTAGGTGGCATGTAGGATAATTTCTTATAGAACTTACCTATCATGCGCCTTTTGGTTCTCTCGCGTACGAAGTTGCAGGAATTTTCACACGAAATGACCGAACACGCAACTCAGTCGGGCGAGCCGGTTTTAAACATTTCTTCCCACACACTAGTACGTATCACGGTAATTATTTAGAAAGACGGCTCACACCGGATTTTGATGATTTTCATATATGTTGTAGAGCTCACTCACCTGATCATGTTTATGTATATATATATGTGTGGGGGAAGGTGCAGAAAAAAAGATACAAGAGATTAAAGAATTCAAATTTTGTTATATTGGGAAATTCGCAGCCATGATCTCGTATTAGATAAAAGGATAGAAGCGATCAAATATTGTATAAGTGACTAAATGTACGGTCCTCGATTGCGCCCACGTCCTCGAGTCTGGCACTGACCTGACTGGTGGCCTTAAAGCATCATGAGACTTATCACGATTTACAGTTGCCCCCCCCCCCCCCCCCCCCCTTCCACGTATCTGGCACTGACCAGACTTCTGACTATAAAACGTAATAGGTTTCATCATGCCTTACAGTCACAGGTCAGGTCAGTGCCCGATTCGAAGAAGGGACGGGGGAGCGGCAACTGTAAAATGCGATAAGTCTCATGGTGCTGTAAGGTCACCGGTCAGGTCAGGGCCAGATTCGAGGGGGGGGGGGGGGGGGGGGGCAATTGTAAAACGTGATAAATCTCATGATGCTTTAAGGTCTCCGATCAGGTCAGTGTCAGATTTGAGAAAGGGGGTGGAACCAGGGACCGTACATTTAGTCACTTATACAATATTTGATCGCTTCTATCCTTTTATCTAATACGTAATCATAGCTGCGAATTTCCCAATATAACAAGATTTCAATTCTTTAATCGCTTGTATCTTTTTTTCTGTACCTTCCCCCCCCCCCCCCCCCCCCCCATATACAGGGTGATTCTTTGAGTCTTACCACGGTTTAAACCACGTATTCTGGGCACCAATAGAAGCCTAAAAGTCCAGTAGCAGAATGGCGAAATCTCAACCCTTTCGGAGATACAGGAGGTTGAAATTTAAAATTTCAAAAAATCATTTCTTCGAAACGGATAATCTTAGAGTCACTGGTCTTTTCCCAGAATATGTGTGAGGGCCCGAGGTATCTAAAAAAAGAATAGGAACAACGTGAAAATTATTATTAGGCCTCATTATTATTGATTTTCGTGTTTTAAAATGCAGTTTCTCCATGAACCGGCACGATTTTCAGGTACGAAAAAAATCACAGACATTGTGTGATGTACCAAGAAAAATACTGCCAGATAAAAAGTTTAGAATTGTAAGAAATGTGGCCAGGATAAATTATTTTGCGTTTTTCGCTAGGGAATCTCAATCCCGGGTTTCAGTTACATGTGAAATACAATGTATATACGCAATCAGAAATATCAAGTAATAACGTGCTTTGTCAATTAAAAAAGTGAATACAAATGTATATAGGTAAGCAGAAATATCAGGAAATAACGTGGTTCGTCAGTTAAAAAAGTGTATATAAATCTATGCATGCAATTAGAAACATCAAGAAATAACGTGGTTTGTCAGCTAAAAAAGTGAATATAATTCTATGTCTGCAATGAGAAATATCAAGAAATAACGTGGTTTTCTGTGAAAATGAAAATATAAATGTATATATGTAATTAGTACTTACAGAACGGTGGAAGAATGACGTATTTTAATTCATTCGCCAAACAGCACACAAAAACTTTACACCATCCACGCAGAGTAATCACTTAGGGTGCCTGTCTCCAACTGAGGCAGAAAATCTGCACGCACTGAAACTGTTCGTCTTTATTCGGTAATAATCGTCGGCTGGACTACCGTCCAGCGCCGTAATGGTCTTACCGATTTCAACTGTTTTAAGACAATCAGATTCAGTGCCTGGAAATTTTCTGCCTCAGCTGGAGACAGGGAGTCACCCTAAGTGATTGCTCTGCGTGGATGGTGTAAAGTTTTTGTGTGTTGTTTGGCGAATGAATTATGGGGGAAATCCGGGTAAACCCACACAAAAACAGGCCGAAATAGGGTTTCGAAAATACAGTGTCAAATTTTTATTTGAGAACGGATTGAGGTGGGACTGGGCTCATTCGAAAGAGGAGACTCTAACGTACGGAGATAAAGAGCGTTTTTTTAGAAATTCGGTCTAGGTTCACAAATCTGAGGGTAGAAAGTCAGCCAAGTTGAAAGGTTAGAACTAGTTCGATATTTTTCCTAGAGACCGAATTTCTAGAAAAACGCTCGGTATCTCCGTGCGTTAGAGTCTCCTCTTTCGAATGAGCCCAGTCCCACCTCAATTCGTTCTCAAATAACAACGAAATATGGAATTGCCGAAATGACATTTATTGGGTATATTTCGACCACGTGGTTATTTGGGAGTGCTTCTACGCCTTCATTTTAGTTCCGCGAGTATTTCTTCGATGGCGCGCCGTGCCAAGACCGATACCGACGAAATGAGTCTTTCTGCCGTGTAAGCACTTGTCACCAGATACCTATACGCCAAAAATTTATATCTAACCAAGTGCAAGTACAGATATGTGCCGAGTCGCTCGAATGACAGCTGTTGCGAATGAAGTTTCGGTGGCTCGAGGCTTTTAGATATAGACCTGAAAAATAAATAAATGTGAATCAGTTTTCAGCACTTGTTATATGTTTTTTAAAAGATTTGTTGTGAATGTTTACCTGCGTAACACGTTTGATCCATGTGAACAATACAGGGTGTCAGTGACCTTGCACCAAACTGAAACCACGTATTTTAGGGGTCAATAGAAGCCTAAAAGTCCGGGAACACAAAGTTGAAATCTCAACCCTTTCGGAATTACAGGGGGTTGAAATTTCAAGTTTTAAAAAATCATATCTTCCGACGGGATAATGCTAGCGTCACGGGTCTTTTTCTAGAATATGTGAGAGAGCCGGAGCTATATGAAAAAAAATAGAAACCATTTAAAAATTATTATTAAGTCGCATTATTATTGATTTTCTTGCAGTTTCTCGATGAAGCGGCAACATTTTCAGGTACGAAAAAAATCACAGTCATTCTGTGATGCACCCAAGAAAATATCGCGTTATAAAAAGTTTAAAATTTTAATAAATGCGGCCAGGATAAATTATTGAAAGTTTTCCGCTAGAGATTCTCAATGTAATCTAATGTAATCTAAGATATGTTCTTTAGGAAATTGATAAATTTGGCTGAGTTCGCCCCTGTAGTGGTCGATAGTTCGATGTGGGCCGAAACTCTGCCTCAGGATATCCGTAAATTCTGTTACTGTTGAATGTTACGGGCCAGCCGTGCGAGCCTGTTTTCCGGCCGCAGGTATGTGCAATGCGGCGTTGGTGCAGTGGAAAACTGGTCAGGCCCGCTCCTAAATCTTTATGGGGGACCAACCGATAGTCGCCGATTCGTTAGAATCAGGCGGTGCAATACCGATTGATGCGGGATGTGGTTTGGGGTCGGAAGGAATAAGCCTTGGCGCACCACCCGGCTACGCTCACGCGCCGAGTCTCTTCCAAGTCTTACGGGTCTTAGGGCAGGTAGTCCTATTCATGAAATGACTCTATGATCTATACTACTGCTATTCCTAAGTCGCGAGGGTGTCAGTCCAAGGACCAGTCCTTCCAGGTGTATGACCCAGTTGGTTCGAAGGTCCCCAGAAGGGAAAAAGGTTCAGGATGGCTGAAAGGTAAAAGCTTGGCGCACCACCCGGCTACACTTACGCGCCGAGTCTCTTCCAAGTCTTATATTACCCCGGATAGGAATATTCGAGCGGCTAAATATCCTATCGGTTAATGTGGGCTCTATGCACTCTTGTCGATTTCAGTGTTATATTAGATTTTGTTTCAATGACAGGTGGAAAATGGAATTCCAAATAAGGAGTGATTTTACAGAAAATAAAGTGAGATGTATTCTGAGTTACGAAAATAGTGATACAATTTGTGTTCAGTATGTGTGGTTGTTACAATTACCTCTTTGCGTTTTACCTCGTCTGTTTGCGCACTGATTCTAACTTTCTTCACTATTACTTGCGTTACAATGAATTCTCGATTATAGATGCTCGAAGGTGACTGATGCACGATCTCGCTCAGAGTAACCCCGTACTCTAACGTCTAGATTTTGGTCGGAGGTGCAGAGCACTACCTTCCTCGAGAATAACCCCGTATTCTCGCGTCTCGATTTTGGTCGAAAGTAACTGAGTACGATCTTCCCGAGAATAACCCCGTATTCTCACGTCTGGTTTGGCTTCGAAGGTGCAGGGCACGATCTACTGCTATTCGGGCAGGGGCTCCGCCCTGCCCGGCGTTGGGTGGACTAAGTCGTCGAGATAGATTTTGAGCAGGTTTATATACCCAAAAATCTGCCTCAGGAGTGGGGAAGATGCTATGGTTTTCCATAGTGCGGGAAAAGCGGGAAGGGATTCGGGATCGTCAGGTGAAACTGACCTGGAACTAGCTTTTTCTCGTTGGGAGAGGTTGTGGAATGCGGGGGTGGTCGGCTCGAAGCGAGTCTAGGGCTCAAAAAACCTGTTTCTAGGTACGGAAAAGTGACTCTGAGGTGAACGATTCCAGAATATTCTAAAATATTGAAAGGAAAAATCGTCTGCGTAAAATGAGGACGTAACATGAACATGGCTCATCCTCGACCGCGGCGTACGCGCGCCCCTTCAATTTCGATTTTAGGAGCCTCGTTAAGGTAAGCTCAGATTGAGCAGGGACTAATTCGCGCGCGCGTCGGCATGCCCTCACAAATTGTAACACGGGTATATTTTGCCCGTCGAATGTTGGTACGAGCTCGACCGCTTCGCGTAACGAATACCCTAGCTGGTGCGAGACGGCGCGAGGATCTTCCAACTCAGCCGGGCGAATAGCCTCATCGGGGTTGGGATTCGGACTCGCGTTAGTTTTTAGTCTTTTTAATTCGTCTTGTAGGACTCTGATTTCTCTGGCTAGTGCAGCCGGATCGAGGTCCGAAGAAGGCCCGGGTGACGACATTTTTGGTTCGCGGGCTAGTAACTCGCGTCGACTCTTTTCTAGTTCGCGAGCTGCGCTTTCTGCGAGAGCTAATTTGCGGCGAGTTTCCTCTAATTCGCGGGCTGTATTTTCCGCGAGAGCTAATTTACGGCGTGTTTCTTCGATTTCGCGGGTTGCTTCTTCCGCGAGGGTCAATTTCTGGCGTGTTTCCTCTAATTCGCGGGCTGTGTTTTCCGCGAGAGCTGTGGCTTCATCGAGCTGACGCGTTCGCGTGGCGAGTTCTTGTGCTCGGAGGAATTCTTGCTCGGCGCGTTCGGCCTCGAGTTTGTCTGCTTCAGCGCGTGTAAGCGGCATAGCCGATCATACCAAATCGAACGTATCCCACCGCTGTCACCAGTTGTCACGTCCCGAAATGGCGCGTTCAAAAAAATAAAGAACTTTCGAACTCACCACTCCTGCAGACGTGATTGTTTTTATTTGTTTTGAGCTTGAAGACCTAGATCTCCGTAGGCAAGGATACAGTCGCTTGGCTTTTGGCTGGCAGTGGTATAGGGTCGTGGTCCTCCCCGAAGAGTGATTGCAGTTTGACGCTCAGGCGGCGGATCTTGCGGGCAATCTCTTCGTCGGTGAACCCAGGTAGGTCGAGACCCTGTGGTTGTGGTTGGCTGGGAGGCTGCGATGGAGCTGACTGAGTTTCAGTCGCGAGAGAACGAACGACGTTGATCTTGTCCACAAGGATTTCGTCTGACTGAACCGTAGGTACAGCACAAATCCCGAGCAAAGTGCACGAGCCGGCTGGTTTGTGCGTGGAGCGGAGAAACTTTAAGTGGTTGTATTTCCAACCTCCGCGACGCGTTTTCTTTGCCATGAGACGATAGGCTTCCGACGAGTAATTCTCCCCTTGGATTTCACACACGGACGAGGATTGGGAACACGGGACGTCAAGCGTGCATAAGTCCTGCCTGCACCGCGAGACGTATAGAAGAAGGCGGATGCGGAGAATTGGAGATCAAACGTGCATAAGTCCTGCCTGCACCGGATGATCTTGTCGGGAAAGGATAAACGAGAATTGGAGATCAATCGTGCATAAGTCCTGCCTGCACCGGATGATCTTGTCGGGAAAGGATAAACGAGAATTGGAGATCAAACGTGCATAAGTCCTGCCTGCACCGGATGATCTTGTCGGGAAAGGATAAACGAGAATTGGAGATCAAACGTGCATAAGTCCTGCCTGCACCGGATGATCTTGTCGGGAAAGGATAAATGTTGAGATCTTGGGAGAGTAAGAGTTCCTGAGACGAATTGCTGGTCGGAGACACGATTGAGTCGTGGTTCGAATGAAGGAAGAATGAAAACACTTGAATTCCCAATACTTGCGATATATTGTTACACAGAGTTTGGTTCGCACGCCGGAAAGGATCTCCGCTCAGGAGGACGCAGCGCGAGGACGAACGGTGTAAAATACAGGATCGCGAAAGTACAAGACTTCGAGGTTTAGAGCTATCGAACGGTTAAGACTCGTGATTGACAGAACTGGAAGTGGTCCAGAGACTGACTCTGGAAGATACGTGTTGGCTGGTTGAACTCTCGATGTGAACTCTCAATGTGGACTCTCAATGTGGACTGCCCGACGTGAACTGAATCTGCGGCTGGCTCTCTGGAGCTCGTGAGCTCGGTCCCCACTTCGCGACGCGGCTCCGCGTGGAAGGGGCAGCCAATGAGAGAGCGCGAGCGGTGGTGGGGGACTCCCACTCGGCGCTTGTTCTCACGCTTTGCTGTCAGCAGTCTCACGGCGAGACTGCAGGTGCTTATCTACTGCTCGAGTTATCGGATACTGCAGGTGCTTATCTACTGCTCGGGTTATCGGATACTGCAGGTGCTAATCTACTGCTCGAGTTATCGGATACTGCAGGTGCTTATCTACTGCTCGGGTTATCGGATACTGCAGGTGCTTATCTACTGCTCGAGTTATCGGATACTGCAGGTGCTTATCTACTGCTCGGGTTATCGGATACTGCAGGTGCTTAACGTATCAATACTCTATCTGAGGTTCTATAGGTAAGTTCGTAGTAACTATAATTGGTAAGTATAATAGGTAAGTGTAATACAGTTCCTTAAGGTAAGTATACGATATTTATATGTTAAAAGTGAAAAGGTTCGTCGGATGTCACACCTCCCCCCTTAGAACAAGAAATTTGAGGTGCAACGAGCAAATTTCTGTTAGGCTTTGGAGAACATCCGACTAAGCGCAGGGTACTGCTGATGTGGCTCGGAGGTAAGATTCTCGAGAGGGATGTCTTCCTTCGGTGAGGGCTTCTCCGCCGTATTTCCTTCATCGATGTTGCTCTGCGTGGTCTCTGGAGGTCGAGTGCCCAAATGGATCAGCAGGTTGGTGAGTGAAGACCAGATGGCTCCGAGGATGTGTAGACTCCATCCGTAGATTGAATGGAGAGCGTAGCCGTGAATGATAGTATCGACGACCAGCTTGATGTCTCTCACGATTACATAAAGAGCAAGAACACCGGCGCTGGCGGAGCCGAAGGTGATAAATCCGGACCATATTCGTTCTCCGGTGCTCTTGGCGATTTTCTCCAGGGAGTCTTCGTCTAGAAGGTTGTAGAGTTTGACGCTCCCTGATGGAATTGGGTGGCCCATTGCTCCGCGTGCTAAATTATTGAGCATGGCGGGACGTTCCATCGGGAACATTATGTGGTCCCGTAACTTCTGAATGTCCTCCTGTGTATAGATACCCGATGTGGCCAGATTTCCGGGATCTACGTATTTCCATTTTGGTTTGGTAAGAGGCTGTATGGTTTGAGGCTCCTTGCTCTCAATTGGCTTCGGAAGGAGCCTGTACCAGAGGCTACTGGTGCGGAACATTACAGGCAGGAGTTCGTTGCAATTCCGCTGTGATCCATGCTTACTGAGAATCCGAGTCTTCGGGGTAACGAAAAATGACTGGTTGCGATGGATGACCGGGAGTTCGCGATAGCATTCTTCGGTCCTACGGAGGGTGACCTGGATCGGCACGCATTTAATTACGTGGATTACTTCCCCGGCGGTCACTGCCATGTACCCCGGTTCTTTCATTATTGCGTATGCGACCTCGTCTGGGGCGACCTGAGCAAGAGCGAGCGCGTTTTTGAGTACTTGGCGTTCGAGCGCGCACTTCTACGTGATGACATCCCGGTATAGTTTTCCTAACTGTGTCTTTATGTGCTTCTCGATGTATACGAACTTTGAGTTTACGTAGGCGAATAAGTCTAAGTTTGACACTGACACCTTTGCACGAGCGCGAAATGTTTCTCCTTTTGCCGCCTCCAAGATAAGTAATCGCGGGTGTTCAGTGCGGATCATTGTGTATCCGCAGACTCCGAAACTCGTAGTTTTTGTTAGGGCGAAAACTGCATCTTGAGCTGATACTGTATAAATTATAGGTCCGTTGTCTGCTCCTCGAGGACTCAGGCGGGTAGCGGGTCCTTCATATAGGACGTCGTACTGCCCAAATTTGCAGCTGTCCTCCGGGATCGTCAGCCAGAATGTGTGTCCATCATCTGCGTCGTGGCACGATCCGTCATTGACCGGGCAGCGGAGTCCAGATCGTAATATTATCGACCCGGTTGCGAGCTTGATTGGTGCGAGGTAGTCTCTGATGGTAAAGCGCACTATAGCTTGTACTACGACGTCGTTCCAGGTGCCAAATTCGTCCGAATATGCCGTCCCGTGGCATGTTCCGTCGGCAGCAAGAGAGCCGGCAAGGAGGATACTGCGCGTATCCGTCGAGTTAGGCCGTAACCCTCCGATGTGAGTGTTGCCGAGAGTAAGCATGCCTGTTGTCTGAATTTGTCGACAGAGGTCACTGGTTACTTCCAGGAGATATTCGCGTCTGCCGTTGAGTACCACGGAGGAGTGTGAACTCATGCCGCAGTGGTAGATGGTTCGGTCAATTACGACCTTGCACTGATAGGCATGAGTCTCGTGAAACTCAATGATTTGGAGTAGTTGAATCGGGACGGTTTTCTTGATTGGCTCGTTGGTCTTGAAGTCACATTGTCCGACGTCTAGTAGTGAGAATGTGGTTACGTTTAAATGATCGCTGCCACAGTCGTAGCCAATGATGGCGGCCGCTGTGGTGAAGAGAGTCACGAACGCAATGAGGCATCGTGAATGCATGTTGTCCGGAGTGGCTGCTGGAGAGAACTGTGCGTTTTTCGGTCCCGGAGGGCCCGTTTTATACACCTTATCTTCGGCGGAAGTGGGGCCTTATCTTGGCGTGTGGTAAAGTTGACTTACTGACTAACTTAGTTCTAAGGTACAAAATATGACTAACCTATACGAAATGTGCTTATCTTTAGTTATTTACAGGTGTTCTTCGTCTGAATCCGCACGTTTTGGTTATCGAGTACATCGAGGATACGGTACGGACCCGTGTACTGAGCATCGAATTTGCCGTGAGTCGGCTCCTTTAGTAAATAGGCTTAATCTCCTGGGGAAAAGGTTCGTGGTCGCACTTTTCGGTCGTAGTATTTCTTATATCGCTGTTTCGCGCTACATAAGTTTTCTCGTGCTAATTTCTGTGTCTGGCTAATCTGGTGATTTAACTGGTCGAGGTAGTCAGCGTACGTTTTGTTGTTACCGTCGTACAGTGTAGGGTCGCTGGACGGGACTCGCGCGGGTTTCCCAAATACGAGTTCGTGAGGAGTAAAGCGAGTCCCCTCGTGTACGCTAGTATTATACGAGAAGGTCGCGAGGTCTAACCATTGATCCCAGTCGCGTGAGTTAACATAATGCTTTAAATATTCTACCAAGACGTGATGTGAGCGCTCTATAGAACCGTTGCTTTCAGGATGAAAGGCGGTGGTTTGACATTGCGTGATTTTGAAACGCTTGGCGATAAGTTTCATGAGGCTGCTGAGAAAGCAAGCTCCCTGGTCGGTAAGAACGGAGTTCGGTGCTCCGAACCGACAGATACAGTTGTTAACCAGGGCATCCGCCACATCGACCGACGATGCCTCGGAGATGGGGATAGCGAGGGAGTACTTGGTGAGGAGACATTGAATGGTAAGGATGTACTTCTTCCCTCGGAGGGTGACCGGTAGGGGTCCCAGAATATCCATCGATATTTTATCGAAGGCACTCTTGGGCGTATCGGTGAGAGTCATTGGTTGGCGCGTCTTATTGCGCGTTAGCTTGTTCAGTTGGCAGCTCTTACAGGCGTTGATAAAGTCTTGGATTTCAGTTTTCATGCCTGGCCAATAGTAGCGGTGGCGGATCCGATGGAATGTTTTGGACATCCCTTTGTGGCCGCCTACTGCTGAGGCATGCTGCTCCTGGATGATGGCCTGCCGTTTGTCTGGAGGCGGGACTTGGACTTCGTGCCGGCAAATGGTGGCCTGTATGGGCAAGTTCTGCAATTGCGCCACCAATGCGCGACGAAGGAGGTGCCAAGGGGCGTCGTGCAACTCTAATTGGGAGATGCTGATCGACGTCAATTGGAGGCTCGAAATCACTTCGGCCAAAGATGAGAAGACTTCTCTGATGTCTTCGATGCGGGTAGGATCCGCTGGAGAGACCTTAATGGGAAGTCCAATGAGGCAGTATTTTTCCGTCTCCATGGGCCGTGCCCTGCCGACCATTGTTACGTCCCGAGGATGGTCGATCAGAGGGACGGCGAGCCGTCACCAATCTATCGCTCTGATCCCCAAGCGTGGTCGTTTTTTCGGAAGATTGACCCGTTAAACTCTGGGATGGCCGATCAAGGACTCAGGTTGCCTTACGTCCATCTATCGTTCTGATCCCAGAGCGGTCGCTCTTCGCTGGGATACTATTGGTTCGCGCGGTCCGAAGGATGGTCGATCAATGGTTACGAATGCCCTAACCAATCTATCGCTCTGATCCCCCGGCGGCGGTAGCCTCCCAGATAATGCCTCTTTTCGGGTCAGTTGAATACTCTGAACTCTACCCTGGGACGAGGCGCTGTCGCGGCGAGGGAAAGTACTAAAGCACGACCTACCTATTTCAGGCGTCGGAGTTCAATGCTGTGGAACTGTCGCTTACCCAGGGACTGACTGGATAGAAGTGGCACAATGCACTGACTCGATCAACTAAGTCGCGATGTACTAGTCGAGAACTGACTCGGGAAGATACGTGTTGGCTGGTTGAACTCTCGATGTGAACTAACTCTGCGACTGGCTCTCTGGGGCTCGTGAGCCTCAGCCCCACTCCGCGACTTGGGTCCGTGCGGTGGGGACAACCAATCGGAGAGCGCGAGCGGCGGTGGGGGATCCCTACTCGGCGCTCGTTCTCACGCTGCGCTCGGTGCAACGTCAGCAGTCTCACGGCGAGACTGCAGGTGCTTATCTACTGCTCGAGTTATCGGATACTGCAGGTGTTAATCTATGTCCGTCGGCGGTTTGTCTCGTGAGAACAGTCTGTAACTGATTTGCGCTTAATCTATATCCGTCAGCGGTTTGTCTCGTGAGAACAGTCTGTAACTGATTTGCGCTTAATCTATATCCGTCAGCGGTTTGTCTCGTGAGAACAACCTGGACTTGGTACTCCCGTGGTAACTTATACTCTCTTGACACACGTGGGCCGCGTATCGCTATACACTGGGAGTTTCGCAATTAATATTAGCGCTTATTCTATAATTACTCTAATCCTACTATGCTAACGTCTTTCCTACTCTATCGATATTGTTACTTGTTGGAGTTAAGGGTTAGTCTTGATTCGAAAGATGGCTTAAAAAAATTAAATAAATTGAAATAAATTCTAAACTGGATCGCAGGTGTTAGTTTAAGCCAAGAAGTATTCAAGGCAGGTCAGAGCAGGTCAGAGCAGGTCAAGTTTTGATTCTGTTGTCTCGAAAAGAATTTTCGAGGTGTCCCGACTTAAAAGATGTCTCGAAAAAAAAATAAAATAAATTGAAATAAATTCGGGACTGGATTGGATCTGTTAGTTTAAGTCTTGAAGTACCTCAAGGCAGGTCAGAGCAGGTCAGAACAGGTCAAGTTTTGATTTTACTATCTCGAGAAGAATTTTCGAGGTCGGATCGGATTGGTTATAAGCCCCGGAAAAATAGAGGGAAGCTCGGAAAAATCAAAGACCAAGTCAGGTGTGCTTGGTGCAGGTCAGGGAAGGTTACAACAGGTTAGGTTTGGTCAAGTCAGGTTAGGTGGTTTTTGGGCAGGTACTTAAAAATATACCATCAGGAAGGCTGTGCGCTACCTTCGCGTGCAGACAAAGCTCTTGGGGATGAGGGCAGTGCAGGCGGCGGGGCAGGATGGTGTTCGCGTCGCTGCCCTAGAGACGGAGCTGGCTACCCTTCGGGAGGAAAACGCCGCGTTTCGGGAGCGGTTGGCGAGGCTGGAGGCATCGCGGGGCCCCGACCTGACGGCGCATTCGCCCCCGCCCCGCTCTCCGCTGGCCAAGCGTCCGAAAACCGGCGTCTCAGGTAGCGCCAGGGTGGCGGCCGTTGGCCCCGGGCCTGCGCAGAAGCTGGTACCGGAGGGCGGGCGGTCGCGCCCGCTTACGGGCTTCTTCACAGAGGAGCGAGAAGAGGATGTGCCGCTTTCTTCCCCCGCGTCGCAGATCGTGGATACAGCGACTGCGCCCGTCGGGGTGATGGCGGCGCCCGTGGAGAGGGGTGCCCCTCAGGACATGTCGGGCGCTCTCTCCTCCCAATCGCGCGAGGAGATTGCGGCCATTGTGGCTGCGGCACTGAGGGCTGCGGGCGTGGGCACTTCTGTCCAGTCAGCCGCGCCACTTGCTGGGGCCTCCCCGGCAACTTATGCCGCTGCGGCATCCCGGCCGCCCCAGGCTCCGCCTGCAGCGAGGGAGACGACGACGACGGCTGTGGGAGGAAAGACCCGCACTCAAGTTAAGAGAGCGAAGAGGAAGGAAGCGCTGAGGAAGAAAAAGCAGGCGAGCGCCGTCGGCCCTGCTGCCTCGTCGCCGGCCCACACGCCTCCTTCAGGGGTTGCGCCGGTTGCTGCCGGGGCCGCCCCCAAACCCAAACCCAACGGAGGGTGGACGACGGTGACCTATCATGGCGGTCGACGAGCCGAGACCAAGACGTGGCCTGCTGTGCCGCGCACCGGCGCCGCTGTTGTGGGCCCACCGGCCGCCCCAGCTGATCAAGGGGCAGGAACGAAGAGGGGGTCGAGCCGGCGCGGGGGGCGGCAGGTTGCCACTAACCCGCAGCCGCCGGTCGTGAACGGAGTCGCCGCGAAGAAGAGGCGTGTTCCGAGGACCGCCGCTGTGACGGTAACTTGCCCAATGGGCAAATACCAAGAACTGCTGCGACAGGTCCTCCCCAAGGTGGAGCTTGAGCCCCTCGGGATCCTGGGTCTCCGACCCAAACGCGCCCTTACGGGAGCACTCATTTATGAGATCCCCGGGGAGGACGCGACCGGTAAGGCTGACGCGCTGGCTGCGAGGCTAAAGGAGGCAATCGCAGCGGAGCAGGGACAAGCTGCACCAGGATCGGAGCAGGCGACCTTACTCGGGGCGGTAAAGGTTGCCAGACCAACCCGCACAGCGGAGCTTCGGATCCGCGATCTGGATGACGGGATCGCGGAGTCCGACGTGGTGGCGGCGGTAGCTCGTGTCGGAGGATGCACGTCGGCCGACATTCAGGTCGGCCAAATCAAGACTGCTCCCAACGGCCTGGGCACTGTATGGATGCGGTGTCCGGTCGCGGCGGTCAACAAGGTCGTCGCGGAGGGCAAGCTGCGCGTGGGGTGGGTACTGGCCCGCGCGGAAATGCTGGCGGACAGGCCGCTCCAGTGCTTTAAGTGTTTAGGAAAGGGCCATGTCCGCCAGAACTGCCCCAGCGAGGCGGACCGCAGCGGTGCATGTTACCGTTGCGGCGAGCCGGGGCACGTCGCTCGGGCATGCACCAGCGCGACGCCGCGGTGCCCAATATGTGCTGCGGCCGGGAGGCCGCACGGCCACCGCGCCGGAAGCGAGAAGTGTAGAACTCCCCGCCGGGGCAAGGCGACGACGACGGAGAATGCTGCTGGGGTCGTGGCCCCCGCGGCGTCCGGTCTCCCGACCCCACCGCCGCCTACCACCGCGGCAGCACCCACTGCCGCGGGGATGGAGTGTGAGCGGGAGTCATCCAAGCGCCGTCGCGCGGGGGGTGCTAACGATGCAGGGGAGGGGCCAGAGCCCCCCTCCCAGCCCAAGAAGAGGGCAGGCCTGGAGGAGGCCGGAACATCAACGGCCCAATAATGGCCCTGCACCTCCTCCAGGCCAATTTGAACCACGCCCGCCGTGCCCAGGATCTCGCGATTCACAGCGCGGCGGAGCGTGGTTCAGGGTTGATTATCGCGGCGGAGCCGTACCAACCGCCCACCAACCACGATTCGTGGGCGATCAGCAGGTGCGGCACCGCCGCCATCTATCGATGTGCCGCCGCGAACCCGCTTCCGTACAAGATACTGGA